>JASTWP010003213.1:0-28142 GCA_030770255.1 Temnothorax ravouxi
CTTTGTCCCGTCAAAATTTTTACATTGTAATATATTATTCCACATTTCATCTATTTGTAAAGAAGCTAACTGTATTTTTTGTTGTTCGTCAAAACTTGATGGTAATATGTCCCACTCGAAAGCTAAATCTGATATGTTAACATGTTCTACTTGCTTAGCAATATGAGTTAGATATTTAATTGTATTTCTACCTTCTTTATAAAGAGCAATTTGAGGATCTAGAAAACTTAACTGTTTAAAAAATTCATCGTTATAAGGTAGACGCTTTAGCATTTCTCGAACTGCCGTAACATAAAAGTCCAAACATTTCAATTTAATTTCTTGCGCGCATTCCAAAGATAATGTTTCTAAAAAACTTTCACATTCCGGTCCTATACGTATGTTATCTATATGTTGTACTTTATTATCTAAATCTGAAATTGAAATATTTTCTATATTATCGTACTTTAAAAAATTGTCGGCTAATTGACGAATTACTTGTTGACTGCTTTCGTATAATTTATGGATTAAAATGTTACGCGATTGAAATAGTGCGTTAAAACTATTAAAATAATTTAATGCGTATTTGAGAAACAACAAATATGCTTTAATGGAATTATCATTTAAATATTGTAATATATTTTCCGCGGATTTTAATTTATCTTCTACTGTTGCTAACAAAAAATAATTTTTCAAGACTTCCCAATTTTCTAAGAGTCTAACAACGCACTTTTGTAAACAAAGCCATCTAGTTTCTGACAATTTTAATATTTTTTTTCGTTCAATTTTAAAAAAATCTTGGAATTCACCCAATATTGCACATCTCTTCGCACTGCCCGAAATATAAGTGGCAACTCCTCTAATCAAATCTTCGCAAGAAGAAGATAACTTTTTGCAAGCTTTACTGGCTACAATCGCGGCTGAATGGCAAATACAATTCAGTGTTACTAAATTTGGAACTTGTTCTTTAAGACGACTCATAAAAGAATTTTTGCGTCCAATCATAACTGACGCATTATCGGATGCCATTCCAACAATATTTTTTATAGGAATATGTTTTTTGTTTTTCTTCTAAGCATTTTTTAAATATTTCAAAAATTTTATTCGCGGAACAATCTCTTGCATCTAAAGATAATAATTCTAATAATTGAGTTGTAATTTTTTTATTCGAAGGTGATACATATCGAACAAGAAGGCACATTAATTTAGTATCTGAGATATCCGTACTCTCATCTATTAGAATAGAAAATTTACAAGTTTTTAAATATTGTACTATTGTCTCAATTTCCCGTTTTGCAGTGACATTTTTAACAATATTTGCGCACTTATTTCGAGCTAGTGAAAAATCTTGCACAACTTTGGGATCTTTAAAAATATCTTTTGCCAAAGGTGAGAAATGATCCGCGACTTGAAAGGCTATATTATGCTCGGTAAAAAAAGTTGATAATTTTATTTCTGTGCGTTTAACGTTATCTTTATGTGACAAACTATTTTCGGTATCAATATTATCAGCAGCCTTATAATTACAAGATTTTATGTTATCGATATGTCTGACCGTTTGTGAATGTTCTACTAAATTTGTTCTGCAACATCTGATAGTTTTATTGCATGCAATACAAAATGCTTTATTTTCTGCAGGATGAGGAGCTAACCATCCTTTAAAGATATCTTCATCTAGCCAGGCATTTTGAAATTCTCTACTTCTACGTTTCTTAATAGCTCTTTGACTAACAGAATCCATCATGCAGCTTGCATAAATATATAAATAAGTGTTATACTTATTAACTTACCTTGTGTAGGTATCATTGGTCTTTAACCTCCTTCGACGAACCCGTCACTTTCGCGCCAAGACCCGAGACTTTTGCGCCTAACGGTCGCATTATAGACAGTCGAGCGCGCGAGCTAAGTGAGAGCGACAAGGAGGGAGTAATATTCTCCCTTTCGCTCGGCACTGCCGAGCGCTGCCGACACACCGATAGACCGAGCGTCACTCTGTGTGCGTAGTGGAGAGAGGCGCATGCGCGAAAAACCGGGCCGGATTCACTAAAGTTGAAATCAGGTTATGATTCCTGTCATACCGACGAGCTGTAGCGACTACGCAACACAGATTAATAGACAGATAGCCAATGGCCCCTCAAAAGTCGAGACCAGCCGTTCCGTGCCTTGCGTACCAATACACTTTGCCCCTTACCGACAGACTTTGCCCCTAGGTTTGAGTCCGGGCTAAATCACATTATTACAGACTTTGCCCCTGGTGCGAGTCCGGACTAAATATACCCGATTTTACCTACAGACTTTGCCCCTCTGGTGCGAATCCGGACTAAATTTGCAGTGATGCCAGATTTCAGCGCAGTGATGTCATATTAGTAGGGGAGCTAGCTCCATTTTTTCGTGATTATTTCGGTACTCATGAAACTTTTTGTGGTGATTCAGAATGTTATTCAATGATCAAAGCTCCGGGGACTGACAAAAAAGTGGGTCGCTTTGGATGATATAGCCACTCACTTGTGCAAAAAAATTTTTTTTTTCAAGTCATTTCGGTATGTCAGTCATTTTGCACCATAATTCTTTGATATATTCTATGACTATTTGCAAATTGACTGACAAAAAAGTGGGTCGCTTGTGGGTGTAGGGCTGCCCAAAAATGACATTTTTTTCAAGTCATTTCGTATGTCAGTCATTTTGCAGCATAATTCTTTGATATATTCTATGACTATTAGCATAATTGACTGACAAAAAAGTGGGTCTCAAAACCCTCATAAAATATTGTAAATTCCACAGTTTGCGACTTATGAATTTTTTCCTTCTTTGAATTCACCATTGATGGTCATCAGAACTTATTTTAATTCTTATTGTCTTTTCATTACTCAAATAAATAATTAAAAGTACATCGTAAACTGAAGCCAATATTCTTTTTTATGGTCATTTATTATATAATCAAAACAGAAACTGTAATGAAAAATAGCATTAAAACATCATCATAAAAAATAAATAAAAAACCTAAGAATCTTTTTCTTTTTCTTCTTTATCACAATCATTTAAATCGTCTTCATCCTCAGAAAGGTCGTCACTCGATTCTGTAACATTATTTAAAAATTCATAATATAATTGTTTGACTACTGATTCTTTTCTCTTTCGAAGAAAAAAAATCACGCATACCTAGTTCACCTTCCTCATTGCTATCGTCTGACGGAAATGGCTGGATAGAAAATAATGGAAAATATGAATTTGTCTGGTTTGAAGGCAATCAGCTTCCAACACTTATCAACGACATCGTTATTCAGCCGTCAGACGATAGCAATGAGGAAGGTGAACTAGGTATGCGTGATTTTTTTTCTTCGAAAGAGAAAAGAATCAATGGTGAATTCAAAGAAGGAAAAAATTCATAAGTCGCAAACTGTGGAATTTACAATATTTTATGAGGGTTTTGAGACCCACTTTTTTGTCAGTCAATTATGCTAATAGTCATAGAATATATCAAAGAATTATGCTGCAAAATGACTGACATACCGAAATGACTTGAAAAAAATGTCATTTTTGGGCAGCCCTACACCCACAACCCAGACAGCACACAATATCCTATGAATGTCCATTTCATGTCCGAAATGCCCATGGACGTTATATGAATATATATGAATATATATAGCATATTGGTGTTATTAGGGAAGCGACCCACTTTTTTGTCAGTCAATTTGCAAATAGTCATAGAATATATCAAAGAATTATGGTGCAAAATGACTGACATACCGAAATGACTTAAAAAAAAAATTTTTTTTGCACAAGTGAGTGGCTATATCATCCAAAGCGACCCACTTTTTTGTCAGTCCCCGGAGCTTTGATCATTGAATAACATTCTGAATCACCACAAAAAGTTTCATGAGTACCGAAATAATCACGAAAAAATGGAGCTAGCTCCCCTACTATATGCTCGATGCTCGGTCAGCCGCGAGCCGGCGAGAATCGTGCTGTGCTAGGCTTCTTTGCTCGTCGCTCGCGCTCGCGCGCGCGCGCACATATATGTAATAGGTCTTGTCGTACTTATTAATTACTTGTGATATTTATTGATTATATATATATATATATATATATATATATATATATATATATAATACGTATATGAAGTCAAGGCCGAGGATTATTGAACAATACTATTGTTATATAATAATAAAAAAACTTATTTTGCAATTTGAAAATAATTTCTTATTTTTTTATGAGCAAATCGTTAACTTTTTTAAAGTTCTTAGAAAATATGCAAATAATTTTAATAATTGTCAAATAATTGTCTTAGTTTATATGTATTACATAACAACTCATCATTTGCCTAAAAAAATAAAAATGCAAAAAAGTTAGAAAAAAAAACCAAGACTCGAACTTGTGACCTTCAGCATTCTAGCCGATCGTCTTACTCGCTCGTTCACGTTTACTATTAGAAAATTGCTTCTACCGGCTTGATAGATTATGCACACACGGAAACTTTAAGCAATTTTATTTCATTAGCTATTTGACATTGGCACAAGTTACTATTATTACTACGTTCAGGCGAGCGTTACTTCTGTAGTAACTTACGATAATTTACTCCGCGTAAACGAGTGATATATCGTAAAAGTTACTACAGAAGTAACGCTCGCATAAACGTATAGTAAATGTCTTGTAAAATACATATAGTAAAATAAATTAAAGGACAATATTTTGCAATCACAGTTTTGTGTATTTCACTTTTACGAATAGATTACGTACATATTGTTGCACAACGGAAACCGCGAGAAGGTGGTGGTCTCTTTCGTCATGAGATAATGTAAAAAATTTGTTTTTTTAATATTGCAATAATTTTAATATGTATATATAAATTAAAAAATATATAAGTAGATAAAGCTCGTATGTCTTAGATAAAACAAAAGTCAATAACCGAACAACAGGATTCTAAATATTATAGTTTAATATTCCGTCAAAATAACTGGGACGTTTCATGCTTTACAGAGACTTTTTCAATCAATCAAATAAATCCCTCTAATTAACTGTAATACATCATAATAATCCCGTTACATAAAAAATCTGTCGAGAAATGAAATAAATTAAAAGGAAGTTTAACATCATAAGATTAACATTAATTAATAATTATAGCATTTTTATTATAGAATTTATCCTCTCTATTGATTTAAATCATAGCGCGGTCGTTTTTACTTTCTTAATATTAATAATTATAGGATACAAATTACATGGAGTTATTAAGAAGCCACATCAAGTTGAAAGCCCAAAAAACCGATTAACAAATAGTCGAAATGTATGCGTGATCAAACTATAAATTTAATTAGATAGTTGTTAACAATTAAAACTTTAAAAATAATTATTCGTTTATTGACGAGAAAAATCGTGTTAGAAGGTTGTGAAGCAAACGACCTTTCATTGCGTGTCGAAAAATTTTCCAAAGTCAAAATGTAATAGTCAAATAGTAAAAAATCTATATATTATATAAGTAAAAATTAAATTCTTTAAAACTGTGACATAAAAAAGTGATAATTCCTATTTTAAAAAAGGCGTGTTAACTGAGTGAATTTCGTTTGTATCGAAAAATTGAAGCCTCTTTTCCGCGATGCCGATTGGTTATCTCGATGCGTTGTGTGCGAGTTATTACTTCGAGTTATTACTTCATTTGCAGCTGTCATTGTATATTTTGACAGTTGTGTGTATCATGGGTTAATAGTGTAATAGTAATAGGATAATGTTAAAGCTAAATAGCGCGCGCGAAGCGCGCGTCTGTAGTGTCTAGTGTTAACAAAAAGTAGACTTACAGTCTTATAAACTCGAATTAGCATCAGCTAAACTCTCAAATTAACAATCGAAAGGCTCCTATGCTTCAGTTCCAAAAAGCAACTGAACGAGCAAGGACTCAGAAATTTGTCAGTAAAGGTTGGAATCGTGGTGATAAATAAAGCTAGAGAAAGTAAGTTATCAATTTAATAATTATCCCTGGTGTAAAAATTTGACTGAAAATATAATGAAATTCTACTATCAACTGCCCCTTTTCATTATTATTCCATAGATATCATTATGAAAATTTCAGTTTTTAGTTAATTACAGTTAAATTCAATAACTTTCATGATATCTAATATTTTAACAAATTTGTCATTATTTTTCAACAACATAATTTAATTTTTCTTATATTTTACAGTATTTACCTTAAATTTTATAAAGAAAATTTATGATTTGTAGCGGTTGAGCGAGTTTTAGTTAATTAATGCGCTGTGACGCCACGTATGGCGCTAGTTAGGTTCGCGACGAGAGAAGAGAAGAGAGAAAACAAAAAAAGAGGGAAGATGGCGAGTCCGACCGCACGACTGTAACGCACGAAAATAAAAGTTAGAAAGTGAGACGAGATTTAAATTGCCCTGACCGCCCGATATCCTTACAAGTCAGAAGTGGGATATATCGAAGGATGTGCAGCTCGAGGATATAACCGAGGACCCGAGTAAGATATCACAGATCACAGGCTGAATTAGTGATCGTGAGAAACGGTACGAGAAGATATTCCGTCGATGCGTGTGGCGTTGATGTGTCGCGCTTCGTGCATATAGACGAGTATAAAGTACGCGGTAACGACTAGAGAGAACCTTTAGCGTTAGAGACAGTGAAACTGCGGTGCGTTGTTCGACGGTAGAGATTGCCTGCCGCGACAAAGACATTAACGGGAATATCGTTATCCGCCATAGCAACGAGAACATCGTTATCCGCCATATTGGGTTGCGTTACACAGATCGGGAAAAAAAAAAACTTGAGTGTCGTCGGTAACCGAAATGAACACAATGTCGTCCCGGGATCTCACCAAGTTTACAGTGGTCGAGTTAAAAGCGAAGCTGAAGAAGCGACAGCTCGCGACGAATGGTGCGAAGAATGAACTTATAGCACGGTTAATGGAAGCTGATCCCTCTGGAGATTGGGTGAACGAACCGGATGAATCGGAAGAAACGCAGGAAGATCTGGAAGGAGCTGTAGGAGGTGCAGAAGAACAGCGGGGTACCGTCGGAGAACAGCAACAAACACACGACTGGCTGCGTAGAGAAATTGAATTCATGCATCGTGAAAGGGAGCTTATGGAGAGAGAATTAGCCCTGGCTCAACGAGAAACGGAAATGCTGAGAAACTCACCCCGACATAGCGACAGTTCGATGAGCACGAGACCAAATGTCAACGTCAAAGCCATAGGTGAGCTATTAAGAGAATTTAACGGAATAGATTCTTATTTCTCTGAGTGGGAAAAACAGGTGCGTCTGCTTTGTCGTACGTATGAGCTTGACGATAATTTAGCGAAGATACTTATTAGCTCAAAACTGAAAGGAAAAGCTCTACAGTGGTTTCATTCCAAATCAGATTACATTGAAATGAGCTTGAATCAGTTATTACAAGAAATGCGCATAGCTTTTGATCACCGACCGAGTAGGTTAGAACGCAGAAAGAAATTTGAGCGCAGAATGTGGCGTTCGGACGAGAGTTTCAACGAATATTATTATGACAAGTTGATTCTAGGAAATCAAGTGCCTGTTGAGGAAGAAGATATCTTGGAGCACATGATAGATGGTATAACAAACGTAATCTTGAGGAATCAAGCTCGAATACAAAACTTTGATTCGGCATCAGCATTATTGGAAGCTTTTAAGAAGATTCACATTTCGAGTGATACCAAGGCAGGTTCGAAGCGTGAGACACATGGTGAAAAGTCAGGCTAAATCTGAGAAGCAGCAGGATCAGCAGGATAAGGACATGCAACAGGAGAAGAGAATTCGCCTGTTTCAACTGCAACAAATTGGGACATTCGTCAAAGGTCTGCAGGGAGCCCAAGAAAGAAAAAGGAACGTGCTTTCGATGTGGAGAAGCAGGACATATTGCGAAGGACTGTCCTAGTAATAAGGAAGCGTCTGAAGTTAGCAATATTTATAGAGATGCCCTAAAGGAAGACGAGTTTCGTAAAATCGTCACATTTGAAGTGAAGGACTCTAGTTTGCGTCGAATACTTTGTCTAGACACGTTATTGGACACCGGAAGTGCGATAAGTATTATTAAAGAGCGTTTTCTAAATAATGAGGTAACACAACCTGTAGATGATTCAGTCGGTCACTTTTACGGAATTAATAGTGCAAAGTTAATGATTAAGGGTAAGATTACTGTTAGCATAACATTGAATGGTGTCACACAAGATAACATTGACGTTTATGTAGTACCAGAGAATACAATGATAACTTCTGCTATTTTAGGTAGGGATGTTTTACGAATATTTGACTTAACCTTATCGAATACAGAAAAGTCTAATCCGATTCGCGAGATCATGAATATAGATGTTAGTCAGCCAGAGAGCGATCCTACCGATTCACTGATTATTAATCCTAATATATCTGTCGATGTTCAACAACAATTTAAAAAGATGTTTCAGGAAACTTATGTACAGTCAGAGAGACCAATGGAACCGGAAAAAAAGGTAGAGCTGGAACTAAAACTCAAGGATACACAGCCGTTCCATTGCACGCCTCGCAGATTATCTTATGTGGAAAGGGTCAGTTGAAGCAAATCTTAGATCGCCTGTTAGAGAAGGGAATTATACGGGTCAGTACCTCCGAATATGCGTCGCCTATTGTGATGGTAAAAAAGAAAAATGGTGAACTGCGAATGTGCGTCGATTATAGGATATTGAATAAGGTTATTGACCGCGACAATTTTCCTCTCCCGGTTATCGAGGATGAACTCGAAGATTTAAATGGCAAAAAGTACTTCAGTACTATAGACTTAAAAGATGGTTTCCATCATATTAGTGTTGCAGAGAATTCTATCAAATATACCTCGTTCGTGACACCATTAGGACAGTTCGAGTGGGTTAAAATGCCTTTTGGCTTAAAAACAGGGCCGTCTGTGTTTCAAAGATATCTTACTAGAGCTTTCGTAAAGTTGATAAGTTCGGGATTGGTAAAACTGTATATAGATGATATAATTATAGCTACAGAGACATTACAGCAGCATTTAGAAATATTGCAGCAAGTGTTAAAAGTTTTGGTGAATAATCTTTTTTCTTGAGATTAGATAAATGTAGATTTTTGCAGACTGAAATAGAGTATTTGGGATACAAGATTTCGGAAAAGGGTATCAGCCCGACAAAGTCAGGCGTGGAAGCTGTGACTAAGGGTTATGATTATACGTTAGAGCATAGACCTTCCGCACGGATGAGACATGTAGATGCACTTAGCCGCGTCGTAGGTGTCATTGAAGATAATCCATTTGAATGGAATCTTACTATTTGCCAAAGTCGAGATCCAAAGATTGTAGAGATCCGAGATATGTTGGAACAAACCGAAGATAAGCTTTTCGAAATGCGAAACGGTCTTATTTATCGTAAATGTGGTGAAAGATTACTCTTCTATGTACCTGAACAGATGGAGAAAAACGTGATATTTAAGTATCAGGATGAGATGGGACATTTTAGTACAGAAAAAACATATCAAGCAATTATCCAAAACTATTGGTTTCCGAAATTAAAAGAAAAGATAGATATGCATGTTAAGAATTGTCTAAAGTGTATTTCCTATTCGCCTATTTCTGGGAAACGTGAAGGTTTTCTCCATTTAGTTCCTAAGGGTAATGTTCCATTCTCCGTTATACATGTGGATCATCTTGGACCCATGGATAAGCAACAAGCAACAAAGCGATATATTTTAGTAGTGATAGATGCTTTCACAAAATTTGTAAAACGACTGCGTAACGACAGATATCTTGTAGCCGATGTAGAAGGTTTCCAAAATACCCAAAAGCCGTATAAGGGTGTATGGCAAGCTTGTAATATGAAACCTTGGCGACAAAATGCTACTCCAGAGTCTGATGCCACATAGAATACAGTAATAAATTTAAGTTTCGTTTAGTTGTAAGTACATGTGTTAGATTAGCGTTCATACTTTATATAATAACCATAATTTATGTTTTGTTGTACAATTGATCAAGAGTGTACAGATGTGATGAGTTTATTTCATGTTATCTCGATATGTGTCCGAGGACGGACATATTGTCAGGAATGGCCGAATTGTAGCGGTTGAGCGAGTTTTAAGTTAATTAATGCGCTGTGACGCCACGTATGGCGCTAGTTAGGTTCGCGACGAGAGAAGAGAAGAGAGAAAACAAAAAAAGAGGGAAGATGGCGAGTCCGACCGCACGACTGTAACGCACGAAAATAAAAGTTAGAAAGTGAGACGAGATTTAAATTGCCCTGACCGCCCGATATCCTTACAGATTTATATTAAAATATATTCAGTAATTTTTCAATAACTTTCATTTCATTTATCATCAATTTTATAGTACTTTCAGCAAAATCTGGGTCAATTGAGACAGAATTTCAGTAAAATTCCATTATATTCAGTAAAATATTTCTATCAGGGTAATAATAATAGTAATAGAACTCTCTAAGATTTAAAATCAATTTAATATAAGAACGCCATCAAGTCCGAGCTAAGATCTAGTTGCCAAAATGCAACCTCTATTAAGCTGGACCCCCCTACCAGCGCAAATCAAGTTCGCACTAGGTAAAAAATTTAGTGCTATTTAGGTGCTAATTAAGTGCACTAGTCCAAATTTTGGTGCTCGAACCGTTTAGCAGAAAATCGCGTAAAAAATGGGGGGGGGGTTCAGCTTGCCATTATAAGCTGGACCCCCCCCCCATATCAGAAAATAGTCCTACATGGAAAACAAGTACACTATAATTTAGTGCTAATTAAGTGCTCTAAAATAACGATAAAATATTGACAGATTATAACATTTATTTAAATATACCACTATATATTGAACACGCAGTACCGTCGCGGTCGACATAAACACTTAAAAAACTTTGCTGCATGAATATATTCGTTACTAAAATGATCGAAAACATATATTATCAAAATATTCTCAAATTTGAGTTTATTTGTAACAGTAAAACAATTACGATAATTAACTTAGACCAGCCGTTGGCGCTGAGCACTAAGTTCCGTCACCTGATCGTCTACGAATTGCTCGCATGATTATGATATTAAAATAATTCTCAGACATTGTACTTTAAAAGAATATCACGATTTGAATTTAGTGCTAGCTGTATAGCGTTGAAATTAATTTATTAACTTATGAAGCGCGCGCGCAGCGTTCTATAATTCTTTGCAGAATCGTCAAAGAATTAGGTGCTTGCGTGATTATGCTGTCAAAATTATCCCGAGACATTGTATGTACTTGAAGAAAATATCACGATTCGAATTTAGTGCTAGCTGCATAGCGTTGAAATTAATTAATTTATCCATGGAGGACGGCGCGCTTCGAATCGTGATATTTTCTTAAAGTACAATCTCTCAGGATTATTTCGGCACCATAATCACGCGAGCAATTAATTTTTTGACAATTCTGTAACGAATTACAGAGCGCTGTGCGCGCGCTCCATTGATTAATTAATTAATTTCAACGCTATGCAGCTAGCACTAAATTCAAATCGTGATATTCTTTTAAAATACAATGTCTGAGAATTATTTTAATACTATAATCATGCGAGCAACTAATTCGTAGACGATCAGGTGACGGAACTTAGTACTCAGCGCCAATGGCTGGTTTAAGTTAATTATCGTAATTGTTTTTTATTGTTAGCAATAAACTCAGATTTGGGAATATTTTGATAATATATGTTTTCGATCATTTTAGTAAGAAATATATTCATGCAGCAAGTTTTTTAAGTGTTTGTGTCGACCGCGACGGTACTGTGTTCAATATATAGTGGTATATTTAAAACCTAAATGTTATAATCTGTCAATATTTTATCGTTATTTTAAAGCACACTTAAGGGGGGAAGGTCAAGTAAATGGCCGTTTTTTCCCGAATTTTTTTAAACAGATGGAAATATTTATTAAATCGGAACAAAGTACATCATAATATTCATGATTTAAGGTATATTATAAAATTTTTGTTATGTCGAAAAATTTCAAAATAACGGCGCTGCAGCTGCTTGAAGTCGGCTCCTCATCGGATTTGCGTCGTGCAACGCGCTCAGGTGCTCTAATTAATTGAAATAAATAACCAAAGTTTTTTGTTAAAATGCGTTCATATGCTTTGCATGAACCTGAATTTAAAAAAAAATTAAAAATTAAAAATTCAAGACCATTTTGAAAAAAACGGTACCTATAACTTTTTCTTCAAAATAGTCCTAAATTTTTAATTTTTGATTTTTTTTTAAATTGAGGTTTATGCAAAGCATATAAACGCATTTTAACAAAAAAATTTGGTTTTTTTATTTCAGTTAATTAGAGCGACCTGAGCGTTGCACGGCGCAAATTCAAAAAAAGCAACCGCTGCGCCGCCATTTTGAAATTTTTTAATATAAAAAAATTTTATAATAGCCTTAAATCATAAATAGTATGATGTATTTTGTTCCGATTTAATAAATCTTTCCATCTGTTTAAAAAAAAATCGGAAAAAAGACGGCCGCGTTTACTTGACCCTCCCCCCTTAAGTAGCACTTAATTAGTACTCAATTATAGTGTACTTGTTTTTTATATGTAGGACCATTTTCTGATATAGGGGGGTCCAGCTTAATAGCAAGCTGGACCCCCCCATTTTTACGCGCGATTAATAGCAAATTGTTGCCAATTTGGCATTAAACTCACTCACTTACAAAGAACTTTGCCCATTTTTATAAAGGTTTTAGGCCTCTCGCGTCTAGTAACGAGACTTAAAATGAAAGGTTATTGTTAGAGGATCAAAATATTTCTGTATAAACATAATCCTTTATTGTAAGTTAATACCGTTTAGAGATACACTCTTTGAAAAATTAGAAAAATGTACGAAATGGCTTTGTTTTATTCGATTTTTCGACGTCCTAGGCATCTCCCTGTGATTACGGATAATAAACTATTTTAATATATCAATTAAGTACTTTTTACAAATAAATTTGTACATGTGAGTCAGGGATATTCAAAATAATTGATTGTATTCATTACCACCATCTATCACCACGGAGAAATGTCCTGGATGCCGAGAAATCGAATGAAAGAATGCTATATAGTATATTTTTCTAATGTTTCAAAGAGCCTAGTGTATATATCTATAAACAATGTCAACTTAAAGGATTATGTCTGTAGAATATTTTGATCCTCTAACAATAATTTTTTATTTTAGCAAAGTCTTGTTGTTAGACGCGAGGGTTCTAAAATAGACAGGGGTTCTTTGTGGCAAATCCAATTATCAATAAAGTGAAACGTGATATAAAATAATGTAAAATCTCATAAAGTGAGAGAATGTAAATGTAATGTTTTATTATAAAATAACAATAAATATTTTAAAATTAAAAAATTTTCCTATACTTATCTTCCCGATAAATCATGTAATGGTCATCACCTGCGATAATATTTAAAACTTCCAAAGAACTTTGTTCCCAATTGCAAATAACACTTAATATAATACTAAAAAGCAACATACATTAAAATATGTTTAACGCATTACATTTGTTTTGCTTTTTCACTTAACTTTTGCATATGCTTACAATAATAGATTGGGCAGTAGAAATAATCAATAACTTAATAACATAAATGTTTTGTCGTTTATAGATCTTCACAAGTTCGAATTCCATTTCAACGATGACAAAATCTTTTCTTGTTCATATTTTTTATTGTTTCTATCGTATATCGACTGATATCTTTCGGAAGATCGTATCTCAAAAACTGTCACTTTACAGGATTCATAAATTTTTGTTTTGTTGATAAGCAACAAACAAGATAGTTTGCTTTACTGTTCAAAAGTATAGTGATTTGGAATTAAAATACAGCTTTATTGTTTAATTTGATATTATTCGTGGGAAACAAACGCAAAAACGCAATTTTTATAGATACGACTTTGCACTTCAAAATTATAATCAAATGAACAAGATACGACATATTCATTTTTAAATGACAATGTCATTTAAAAATGAATATGTCGTATCTTGTTCATTTGATTATAATTTTGAAGTGCAAAGTCGTATCTATCGAGTATCAAATACGAGAAAATACGAGAAAATTTTGACAACTATAATTTATTTTTGGTAATCTATTTCAAGATAGGATGTAGACAGACACTTAGCTTCGAAGTTGCCTGACTGAGCGTTTAAGCAGAAAAAACGGAAATTGTGTAAAATCAATCTCGAATTGTGTAAAATACGACCTCCCGAAAGATATCCGTCGATATGTGAAAAATATATTTCTTGATTAAATTAATAAATTAAAATTTAAGAAATTAATAATAAAATAAAAATTAATTTTATAAACTGAAATTGAAAATATTAGATATATTAATTAAAATTTAAATAAAAATAAAAATTATAATTAATAATTTTATAAACTACTAGCTGGTTACCCGGGCTTTGCCCGGGAGTCGTTTTTCTTCAAACAACTTTATATTTGTGTTTTAATATCCTTAATCGAAAAAAATTCCTTTATCAGTTCGGATACCGATTCCCAAAAAGATAACGAAAAACTATACACTCTATACACTATACAACTATACACTCTATAGCACTCCTCGGAAAATTCTACCCTTATTTTATATATTTTTGGCAAAAATTCGGTCGAATAGTTTAGGAGTATATAAAGAACAGACATACATACAGACATTCTATTTTATATATATATAGATAAATTAAAAATATTTTCGTAACATTCTTTGCAGTGTGTGTGGAGATGGGTATATAGTATCGGTAATGTTAAATTGATTAGCAATTTAATTATGTGATTGTACGTTTCAGTTTCAGACTGCGTTTCAATATTGAAAGTACGGCGCGTGTAGTTGACGAAGCGAAAGAATATACTTTTAAAATTCACACGAAAAATTGTTACTATATATATAGGTAAACAAAGTTCAGGCTGGCCGTATTTGGCAGTTTAACTTGATGAAAATATTAATTTTATTACCAGAGAAATTACATAAAAGTTTATTTAAAATTTTAATTGATATACAAACATAAAATTTTCCTACACGGTATAAATAATAAATATAATTAATTGAATAAGTTTATTAAAGAAGCATCGCATGAAGCCAACCAGGAGGAGGGGACGGAGGGAAGACACTAGAAGGGGGGGTAATAGTAGTGGTGTAAGGTCGCCCAAAGATCAAGTTTCGAATAGAATTAAAATATGTAAAGGGTTGGGCACGTCCCTGTAAAACGCCATGTAAAAGGTATCAGATAATGACTGAATGTATAATTATAATTGTAAAGGTTTTTGGGAACGTTTTCCTGAAAAAAACGCCTTTCCAACCGCGGGAGGGAAGAGAAATAAAAATTGAATTGAATTGAAATTGAATATTAAAAAAGCACCGCAAATTAAAATATATATCCTTTATTTGTTCTTAAAAGAAATTTCTTATATCATTTATGATTAAAAACATATAATTGATGCACAATTATTATTAACACCGAGATTAACACAGAATCTATTGCGTCAAAAAGTTGCAACTATATACATACATATAGATAGATACTATTCAGAATTTGTAAAATATTTTTTAATTATATAATCAAAATTAAAGGTTTTTTTAAATAACTGCAATATTAATCAGATGGCAAAGTTAATTGAAAATAGCGGATATTAAAAATAAAAATGATAGAATTTTTACATCCGTATCTTACACAATTCGAGATCAATTTTATCAATGATACTTTTGACATCCGGCCGCTATATGGCTCCCACATTTAGAATTTATCAACTGAATTTAACATCAGATTAATATTTAGCAACTTGAAAAACTCTTAAGTTTAAATAACAAAAAAATTTCATAGTTTCGAATCTTAATTAATGGTCTATGTAAGTCGCAACTTTGATGCAATAGACTCTATATGTTAATCATCAATATCTTTTTAACTACAATTGACATAACAAATTTCTTTTAAGAGCTGAAAGTTCTAAGAAAATTTTGATTACAATAATATAACTTCTCTCTAACACGTCATGCGGAGTTCTCGGCTTAGAGATCAGTGCGCTCTGATTCTATAACTGTTAACAACAATTCGTTATCATTATATTGTCGTTGCGCAACTTTTTTATCATATATTATATCTGCACAACGATAATATAACGATGATAACGAAATTGTATATAGTTATAAGAGTAAAGAAAATAGCGACGCGACTTATCGACTATTAGCGACTTCGTCCGAAAATGACCCGCTTTATCTTAAGAACGTAGTTACTGCATTGGCCGCTACACGGTATGGCGCTGAAACCAGTGAGAAATGCTGGTCTCGTCTCAACCCGGACCTTTGGCTATCTGTCTATTAATCTGTGTTAATAGACAGATAGCCAATGGCCCCTCAAAAGTCGAGACCAGCCGTTCCGTGCCTTGCGTACCAACACACTTTGCCCCTTACCGACAGACTTTGCCCCTATTAGGTTTGAGTCCGGGCTAAATCACATTACAGACTTTGCCCCTGGTGCGAGTCCGGACTAAATATACCCGATTTTACCTACAGACTTTGCCCCTGGTGCGAATCCGGACTAAATTTGCAGTGATGCCAGATTTCAGCGCAGTGATGTCATATGCTCGATGCTCGGTCAGCCGCGAGCCGGCGAGAATCGTGCTAGGCTAGGCTTCTTTGCTCGGCGCGCGCGCTCATATATATATATATATATATATATATATATATATATATATATATATAATACGTATTTGAAGCCAAGGCCGAGGATTATTGAACAATACTATTGTTGTTATATAATAATAAAAAAACTTATTTTGCAATTTGAAAATAATTTCTCTTTTTTTTATGAGCAAATCGTTAACTTTCTTAAAGTTCTTAGAAAATATGCAAATAATTTTAATAATTGTCAAATAATTTTTCTAGTTTATATGTATTACATAACAACTCATTTGCCTAAAATAATAAAAATGCAAAAAAAGTTAGAAAAAAAACCAAGACTCGAACTTGTGACCTTCAGCATTCTAGCCGATCGTCTTACTCGCTCGTTCACGTTTACTATTAGAAAATTGCTTCTACCGGCTTGATAGATTATGCACACACGGAAACTTTAAGCAATTTTATTTCATTAGCTATTTGACATTGGCACAAGTTACTATTACTACGTTCAGGCGAGCGTTACTTCTGTAGTAACTTACGATAATTCCTTCGCGTAAAGGTTAGTCTACATGTCTACAATGAGATGTATCGTTAGATCATAGTCGTAAGTCATAAGTCATAACAGCGCATTCAAGCAACCAATGAGAGAACGGGCTGTTTCGGAATCTGTGAGGCAGGCTCCTACTCTGACATTTGTATAGTCCATGGTATAGTCATACCCGCGTCTTATCCCTGTTATAACTCAGTCGTAACCCTCGTAAAGACGATATCATAAATATTGGCATTTGGCCAAATGCCAATATTTATGACACCGACTTACGACTTACGACCAACCAATGAGAGCAAAGTTAGGCGGCCATGTTAACGACGTAATAGTAGCGCGCGGAATAGTTCGGAATAATTAGTCCATTCGCCAGGTCGATTGAGCATTTTTATCGAGGTTGATGGCTTAAGTTAATGTTTTTTTATGTTTTTTGAGTCGTAGAATAAGAATCTGTAAATAGTTTTTTTGTAAGTTGATGCAATAAAAAGTTATTAACAATTTATTTGTTTAAATTGCTCTAGCGATCAAACTATACATCCTATAAAAAAATGAACTAGAGAAAATTTGTTCCTTCTTTCACGACGAACAAAATGGCGTTTGAATTTTTTCAAAATCTTGATTATTAACGGAAATATGTCACCCATACAGCACAAATTGTTGCAGAAAGCTTTCGGAAAGGATTCAAATGATTTGGAACCTTTCTGGAAGCTTTCTGCAACCAGAGAGAAGAATGAGAGTGGTCACGGCCGCGTTTTAGGTGGTCCCCGTCCACGAGCGCCTCTATGTGCACAAAACGTGCACATTGAACTACGTAGCCATGTCCACGAAAATTTCTGATGGGTAACGCGTTATGTGCACGCTCTATAGGTTCTGTTCCGTGCTATGTGCACGATCTTTTGGTTCTGTTCCGTGCTATGTCCAAAGCGTTGGTAATGCATGATAATGCGGCCGCGGCGGCACGCGCCGGCTATGCGACGTTGCCACGACCATCCACATCCACGATGCCTGCACGCATTTCGGGTATCGTGTCTCGTGCCTCGCCGACTACTAAGTCTCGAGTTGGCAAATCGACGATGCGCTACGTCACATTTGTAAATATTTATTTAGTCATATTTACAATTTTTATATTTATAACTTTTAAATATGCATGTATGTATATATATATATATATATATATATATATATACATACATGCATATTAAAAAAATATATATATATTTATTTATTTATAAATGTAAAAATTGTAAAAAAAAAATAAATATTTATAAACACTATAATTCAGGAAGGAAAAGATTTAGGAGTTAGATTTAGGAGTAGAGAGAGCTATGTGCCTAAATAAAATATAGATATTAATTGTTACTTTATTATTTATTGAAGATTATTTTTGATAATAATATATATGTTGATGCCCGATATATATTTTTTTCACCATAGCTCCGCCTCTACCTCTTCCTCTACCTCTGTCTCTGCCTCTGCCTCTGCCTCTGTCTCTCTGCTTCTTCCTCGGTCTCTACCTCTCCCTCGCATCACGATAAAACAAGACAATAAAAAGAAAAAGAAAAGGAAATGTGTGTGTGTGTGTGCGTGCGTGCGCGCGCGCGCGCGTGCATGCGTGCGTGCGTGTGTGTTAGATCTTAGATTGTTATTATCTATACGAATTTATTATATATGTATGTATATATACATAAAAGGTATATGTTTTACGCTGTTATATATTATTTATCATATATATAGAACGCATATCTTTATTTTATTTTAAAAATTTATTAAAACAAAAACATTTTAGTAAACAGTTTATACGAATTGTTTATTTAAATTGTTTGTTATTATCTAATAATTTTTTATAGTAATGAACTTGCAATGACAAAAATCTTCTATAGAGAGGCCATCTCGTCTAATCTGTCCCACGCGTTCACAAGAGCACGATTTTTTATAATCCAACTATATCTTAATCTTGTTAAACGCTTTCTTGCCTTTAAAGTCGTCAGATTTCGACGAGTTGTCGCCTGCAATTCTCCCAATTTTTCTGTAAATAAGAAATTAAAGCAAATGTATATATAATAATATTTTACGTAATAATTATAAATATGTGTACATAGTTATTCCTAACAATTTATATATTAATGTACCAAACTTACTTATAAACATCCATAGGTCATGGATTTTCTGTAAATTTATGATTTAATGTCCTGTGGTATCGTTTTATTAAATTACTAGCTGGTGTCCCGGCTTCGCCCGGGAGTCGTTTTTCTTGAAACTTCAATTGTGTTTCAATATTCTTATTGTGAACAAACATAAGGAGTGTGTCGGGTGGTTGATTTAAAGACGGAAGTTTAACTTTTCTGCATGATTAACACATTTTAGGTGCTTAAGTTTTAAATTTTTTTACTTGACAATGATCACATATTGCATCCATTTTTCCAATTACATTCGGATGAAATTGATATTCGTAATTTGAATCATAACTAAATGCTTCTAATTTCAAATCGGATCGCATAAATGTTTTCATGAATTAAACATGTAACCGGTCTTTTTCTACTCGAGTTTCACACTATTGAATTATTTTTGCCGGCGAAGCATATATTATATATATTTCACCTAGTGTATAGTATATATAAATCTGCGTTAAAATTTATAACTTATAAAATAGTGTTTAGTACTTCGCCTAGTGTATAGTATATAAATCTTCGTTAAAATTTACAAAAAATTTTAATTCTTTACAAAAAACTTTTGCAACATTTTTCTGTTTGATCAATATTTCCGTAATAATCACTATTTTCAAGAAAATTCAAAGGCCATTTTTTCGTCACCACCTCGGAAATATTTTGTCTATTCATTTTTTTTAGGATGTATAAGTTAGGCCTAGAGGAATTTTTCTAATAAATTTTAATAAGTTTTTATTGCATAAACTTCCTAGTCAATCTTTTTAAATGAATTTCATATATGTTCGATTCGTAAAACCAACGAAAGTCATTAAATTTAAATGATTAACATGATATGTTCAATCGTTGTAAAATGTCTAATTATTCCTAATATTCCGATCGCTGTATTACGTCGAAACATTCCGCCTAACTTGTATTGTATGGGCTGTATGTCGTAAGTGTGTCATAAAAATTGGTATTTGAAATTCCGATATTGAGATATCGCTTTAAAAAATTTTGATGAGTTTAATTCAAAGGTTGGTATTGCTCTACCATGATCATAAAATTCAGATAGGATCTTTTCAATTTTTTTAAAAGTCCGTTCTCTAATTTTCGCATATATGATCTATTAAGATTTATTGATTAGACTTCTCTATACGATACATCCATAATTTTGATTTGGTAGAGCTAACCTTTACGCGAACCGAATTTCCATAAGTTATATATGAAATAAGTCTAATGAACGAAGTAAAAGAATTGTATATGAAATAGCTAGATGTTAAAAATTGTTTTAAAGTTTTTTTGTGTGCTTAATGTTCAAAACGTAGAAAATTTTTAATAGAAACGAACGAGCGGTAAGAAATCGGTAGAATGCTCTAAGCACAAATTCGGTCTAATAGTTTTTTTTAATAACTTTTTTTTTTTAATATTTTAGGTAAATAGTTTTTATGTAATACAATAACTACAAAAATTATTTAAATTCTTAAGATTATTTGATTTTCTAAGAACTTTATAAAGGTTAAGATTTGCTTCATCTATGAAAGCCAAATTACAAATAAAATAATTTTGTTTAAAATAGAGGAAGCAATGTATTCTTAAAAAATATGTATTGCTTACTTTAAAAATATATATATGTATTATATTTATATATATTTATAATAATCTCATCAGAAATAAATATTGTTTTGTTCTTTACTGAATCAATCTGTGAGAGAAAATTGCCAAAAAGGCATTTGTTGCCGGCTTCTGACTTAATTATAGGACTTCTGAATATATGACATCACTGCGCTGAAATCTGGCATCACTGCAAATTTAGTCCGGATTCGCACCAGGGGCAAAGTCTGTAGGTAAAATCGGGTATATTTAGTCCGGACTCGCACCAGGGGCAAGTCTGTAATGTGATTTAGCCCGGACTCAAACCTAATAGGGGCAAAGTCTGTCGGTAAGGGGCAAAGTGTGTTGGTACGCAAGGCACGGAACGGCTGGTCTCGACTTTTGAGGGGCCATTGGCTATCTGTCTATTAACACAGATTAATAGACAGATAGCCAAAGGTCCGGGTTGAGACGAGACCAGCATTTCTCACTGGTTTCAGCGCCATACCGTGTAGCGGCCAATGCAGTAACTACGTTCTTAAGATAAAGCGGGTCATTTTCGGACGAAGTCGCTAATAGTCGATAAGTCGCGTCGCTATTTTCTTTACTCTTATAACTATATACAATTTCGTTATCATCGTTATATTATCGTTGTGCAGATATAATATATGATAAAAAAGTTGCGCAACGACAATATAATGATAACGAATTGTTGTTAACAGTTATAGAATCAGAGCGCACTGATCTCTAAGCCGAGAACTCCGCATGACGTGTTAGAGAGAAGTTATATTATTGTAATCAAAATTTCTTAGAACTTCAGCTCTTAAAAGAAATTTGTTATGTCAATTGTAGTTAAAAAGATATTGATGATTAACATATAGAGTCTATTGCATCAAAGTTGCGACTTACATAGACCATTAATTAAGATTCGAAACTATGAAATTTTTTTGTTATTTAAACTTAAGAGTTTTTCAAGTTGCTAAATATTAATCTGATGTTAAATTCAGTTGATAAATTCTAAATGTGGGAGCCATATAGCGGCCGGATGTCAAAAGTATCATTGATAAAATTGATCTCGAATTGTGTAAGATACGGATGTAAAAATTCTATCATTTTTATTTTTAATATCCGCTATTTTCAATAACTTTGCCATCTGATTAATATTGCAGTTATTTAAAAAAACCTTTAATTTTGATTATATAATTAAAAAATATTTTACAAATCTGAATAGTATCTATCTATATGTATGTATATAGTTGCAACTTTTTGACGCAATAGATTCTGTGTTAATCTCGGTGTTAATAATAATTGTGCATCAATTATATGTTTTTAATCATAAATGATATAAGAAATTTCTTTTAAGAACAAATAAAGGATATATATTTTAATTGCGGTGCTTTTTTAATATTCAATTTCAATTCAATTCAATTTTTATTTCTCTTCCCTCCCGCGGTTGGAAAGGCGTTTTTTTCAGGAAAACGTTCCCAAAAACCTTTACAATTATAATTATACATTCAGTCATTATCTGATACCTTTTACATGGCGTTTTACAGGGACGTGCCCAAACCTTTACATATTTTAATTCTATTCGAAACTTGATCTTTGGGCGACCTTACACCACTACTATTACCCCCCTTCTAGTGTCTTCCCTCCGTCCCCTCCTCCTGGTTGGCTTCATGCGATGCTTCTTTAATAAACTTATTCAATTAATTATATTTATTATTTATACCGTGTAGGAAAATTTTATGTTTGTATATCAATTAAAATTTTAAATAAACTTTTATGTAATTTCTCTGGTAATAAAATTAATATTTTCATCAAGTTAAACTGCCAAATACGGCCAGCCTGAACTTTGTTTACCTATATATATAGTAACAATTTTTCGTGTGAATTTTAAAAGTATATTCTTTCGCTTCGTCAACTACACGCGCCGTACTTTCAATATTGAAACGCAGTCTGAAACTGAAACGTACAATCACATAATTAAATTGCTAATCAATTTAACATTACCGATACTATATACCCATCTCCACACACACTGCAAAGAATGTTACGAAAATATTTTTAATTTATCTATATATATATAAAATAGAATGTCTGTATGTATGTCTGTTCTTTATATACTCCTAAACTATTCGACCGAATTTTTGCCAAAAATATATAAAATAAGGGTAGAATTTTCGAGGAGTGCTATAGAGTGTATAGTTGTATAGTGTATAGAGTGTATAGTTTTTCGTTATCTTTTTGGGAATCGGTATCCGAACTGATAAAGGAATTTTTTTCGATTAAGGATATTAAAACACAAATATAAAGTTGTTTGAAGAAAAACGACTCCGGGCAAAGCCCGGGTAACCAGCTAGTAGTTTATAAAATTATTAATATAATTTTTATTTTTATTTAAATTTTAATTAATATATCTAATATTTTCAATTTCAGTTTATAAAATTAATTTATTTTATTATTAATTTCTTAAATTTTAATTTATTAATTTAATCAAGAAATATATTTTTCACATATCGACGGATATCTTTCGGGAGGTCGTATTTTACACAATTCGAGATTGATTTTACACAATTTCCGTTTTTTCTGCTTAAACGCTCAGTCAGGCAACTTCGAAGCTAAGTGTCTGTCTACATCCTATCTTGAAATAGATTACCAAAAATAAATTATAGTTGTCAAAATTTTCTCGTATTTTCTCGTATTTGATACTCGATAGATACGACTTTGCACTTCAAATTATAATCAAATGAACAAGATACGACATATTTATTTTTAAATGACATTGTCATTTAAAAATGAATATGTCGTATCTTGTTCATTTGATTATAATTTTGAAGTGCAAAGTCGTATCTATAAAAATTGCGTTTTGCGTTTGTTTCCCACGAATAATATCAAATTAAACAATAAAGCTGTATTTTAATTCCAAATCACTATACTTTTGAACAGTAAAGCAAACTATCTTGTTTGTTGCTTATCAACAAAACAAAAATTATGAATCCTGTAAAGTGACAGTTTTTGAGATACGATCTTCCGAAAGATATCAGTCGATATACGATAGAAACAATAAAAAATATGAACAAGAAAAGATTTTGTCATCGTTGAAATGGAATTCGAACTTGTGAAGATCTATAAACGACAAAACATTTATGTTATTAAGTTATTGATTATTTCTACTGCCCAATCTATTATTGTAAGCATATGCAAAAGTTAAGTAAAAAAGCAAAACAAATGTAATGCGTTAAACATATTTTAATGTATGTTGCTTTTTAGTATTATATTAAGTGTTATTTGCAATTGGGAACAAAGTTCTTTGGTAGTTTTAAACATTATCGCATGTGATGACCATTACATGATTTATCGGGAAGATAAATATAGGAAAAATTTTTAATTTTAAAATATTTATTGTTATTTTATAATAAAACATTACATTTACATTCTCTCACTTTATGAGATTTTACATTATTTTATATCACGTTTCACTTTATTGATAATTAGATTTGCCACAAAGAACCCCTGTCTATTTTAGAACCCTCGCGTCTAACAACAAGACTTTGCTAAAATAAAAAATTATTGTTAGAGGATCAAAATATTCTACAGACATAATCCTTTAAGTTGACATTGTTTATAGATATATACACTAGGCTCTTTGAAACATTAGAAAAATATACTATATAGCATTCTTTCATTCGATTTCTCGGCATCCAGGACATTTCTCCGTGGTGATAGATGGTGGTAATGAATACAATCAATTATTTTGAATATCCCTGACTCACATGTACAAATTTATTTGTAAAAAGTACTTAATTGATATATAAAATAGTTTATTATCCGTAATCACAGGGAGATGCCTAGGACGTCGAAAAATCGAATAAAACAAAGCCATTTCGTACATTTTTCTAATTTTTCAAAGAGTGTATCTCTAAACGGTATTAACTTACAATAAAGGATTATGTTTATACAGAAATATTTTGATCCTCTAACAATAACCTTTCATTTTAAGTCTCGTTACTAGACGCGAGAGGCCTAAAACCTTTATAAAAATGGGCAAAGTTCTTTGTAAGTGAGTGAGTTTAATGCCAAATTGGCAACAATTTGCTATTAATCGCGCGTAAAAATGGGGGGGTCCAGCTTGCTATTAAGCTGGACCCCCCTATATCAGAAAATGGTCCTACATATAAAAAAACAAGTACACTATAATTGAGTACTAATTAAGTGCTACTTAAGGGGGGAGGGTCAAGTAAACGCGGCCGTTTTTTCCGATTTTTTTTAAAACAGATGGAAAGATTTATTAAATCGGAACAAAATACATCATACTATTATGATTTAAGGCTATTATAAAATTTTTTTATATTAAAAAATTTCAAAATGGCGGCGCAGCGGTTGCTTTTTTTGAATTTGCGCCGTGCAACGCTCAGGTCGCTCTAATTAACTGAAATAAAAAAACCAAATTTTTTGTTAAAATGCGTTTATATGCTTTGCATAAACCTCAATTTAAAAAAAAATCAAAAATTAAAAATTTAGGACTATTTTGAAGAAAAAGTTATAGGTACCGTTTTTTTCAAAATGGTCTTGAATTTTTAATTTTAATTTTTTTTTAAATTCAGGTTCATGCAAAGCATATGAACGCATTTTAACAAAAAACTTTGGTTATTTATTTCAATTAATTAGAGCACCTGAGCGCGTTGCACGACGCAAATCCGATGAGGAGCCGACTTCAAGCAGCTGCAGCGCCGTTATTTTGAAATTTTTCGACATAACAAAAATTTTATAATATACTTAAATCATGAATATTATGATGTACTTTGTTCCGATTTAATAAATATTTCCATCTGTTTAAAAAAATTCGGGAAAAAACGGCCATTTACTTGACCTTCCCCCTTAAGTGTGCTTTAAAATAACGATAAAATATTGACAGATTATAACATTTAGGTTTTAAATATACCACTATATATTGAACACAGTACCGTCGCGGTCGACACAAACACTTAAAAAAACTTGCTGCATGAATATATTTCTTACTAAAATGATCGAAAACATATATTATCAAAATATTCCCAAATCTGAGTTTATGCTAACAATAAAAAACAATTACGATAATTAACTTAAACCAGCCATTGGCGCTGAGTACTAAGTTCCGTCACCTGATCGTCTACGAATTAGTTGCTCGCATGATTATAGTATTAAAATAATTCTCAGACATTGTATTTTAAAAGAATATCACGATTTGAATTTAGTGCTAGCTGCATAGCGTTGAAATTAATTAATTAATCAATGGAGCGCGCGCACAGCGCTCTGTAATTCGTTACAGAATTGTCAAAAAAATTAATTGCTCGCGGATTATGGTGCCGAAATAATCCTGAGAGATTGTACTTTAAGAAAATATCACGATTCGAAGCGCGCCGTCCTCCATGGATAAATTAATTAATTTCAACGCTATGCAGCTAGCACTAAATTCGAATCGTGATATTTTCTTCAAGTACATACAATGTCTCGGGATAATTTTGACAGCATAATCACGCAAGCACCTAATTCTTTGACGATTCTGCAAAGAATTATAGAACGCTGCGCGCGCGCTTCATAAGTTAATAAATTAATTTCAACGCTATACAGCTAGCACTAAATTCAAATCGTGATATTCTTTTAAAGTACAATGTCTGAGAATTATTTTAATATCATAATCATGCGAGCAATTCGTAGACGATCAGGTGACGGAACTTAGTGCTCAGCGCCAACGGCTGGTCTAAGTTAATTATCGTAATTGTTTTACTGTTACAAATAAACTCAAATTTGAGAATATTTTGATAATATATGTTTTCGATCATTTTAGTAACGAATATATTCATGCAGCAAAGTTTTTTAAGTGTTTATGTCGACCGCGACGGTACTGCGTGTTCAATATATAGTGGTATATTTAAATAAATGTTATAATCTGTCAATATTTTATCGTTATTTTAGAGCACTTAATTAGCACTAAATTATAGTGTACTTGTTTTCCATGTAGGACTATTTTCTGATATGGGGGGGGGTCCAGCTTATAATGGCAAGCTGAAACCCCCCCCCATTTTTACGCGATTTTCTGCTAAACGGTTCGAGCACCAAAATTTGGACTAGTGCACTTAATTAGCACCTAAATAGCACTAAATTTTTTACCTAGTGCGAACTTGATTTGCGCTGGTAGGGGGGTCCAGCTTAATAGAGGTTGCATTTTGGCAACTAGATCTTAGCTCGGACTTGATGGCGTTCTTATATTAAATTGATTTTAAATCTTAGAGAGTTCTATTACTATTATTATTACCCTGATAGAAATATTTTACTGAATATAATGGAATTTTACTGAAATTCTGTCTCAATTGACCCAGATTTTGCTGAAAGTACTATAAAATTGATGATAAATGAAATGAAAGTTATTGAAAAATTACTGAATATATTTTAATATAAATCTGTAAGGATATCGGGCGGTCAGGGCAATTTAAATCTCGTCTCACTTTCTAACTTTTATTTTCGTGCGTTACAGTCGTGCGGTCGGACTCGCCATCTTCCTCTTTTTTTGTTTTCTCTCTTCTCTTCTCTCGTCGCGAACCTAACTAGCGCCATACGTGGCGTCACAGCGCATTAATTAACTTAAAACTCGCTCAACCGCTACAATTCGGCCATTCCTGACAATATGTCCGTCCTCGGACACATATCGAGATAACATGAAATAAAACTCATCACATCTGTACACTCTTGATCAATTGTACAACAAAACATAAATTATGGTTATTATATAAAGTATGAACGCTAATCTAACACATGTACTTACAACTAAACGAAACTTAAATTTATTACTGTATTCTATGTGGCATCAGACTCTGGAGTAGCATTTTGTCGCCAAGGTTTCATATTACAAGCTTGCCATACACCCTTATACGGCTTTTGGGTATTTTGGAAACCTTCTACATCGGCTACAAGATATCTGTCGTTACGCAGTCGTTTTACAAATTTTGTGAAAGCATCTATCACTACTAAAATATATCGCTTTGTTGCTTGTTGCTTATCCATGGGTCCAAGATGATCCACATGTATAACGGAGAATGGAACATTACCCTTAGGAACTAAATGGAGAAAACCTTCACGTTTCCCAGAAATAGGCGAATAGGAAATACACTTTAGACAATTCTTAACATGCATATCTATCTTTTCTTTTAATTTCGGAAACCAATAGTTTTGGATAATTGCTTGATATGTTTTTCTGTACTAAAATGTCCATCTCATCCTGATACTTAAATATCACGTTTTTCTCCATCTGTTCAGGTACATAGAAG
>JASTWP010003214.1:0-28147 GCA_030770255.1 Temnothorax ravouxi
ATCCGGCGTCGCGAGACAATTTGAAGCGAGTACAATGTGGCCTAGACCTCTCCCCCTTTACGATAACAGCATAATTTTTATTCTCTTGTCGTAATTTTAAAGAAAAGTCATATTCTTACGTTAAATGCATGTTACTGTATCAGGTATGGATGGCGGAACAGCAAGCAGAGGCTTACAAGAAAAAGCAAGAGGAGTTGCGAGTACAATATGAGAAGGAACAAGATCTTCATAATAATAAGTAGGTAACTTTAAAATGTCGTGTAACGAGCACTTTCGTTCCTAATGTAATGTTTCTTTCAGGGCGCTGCTCAGCAAAGAGAGTAAGGATAACTTAGTGTCAATTTTATGTACGAGCCACCTCCTGGAGCAAAGAAAGAACGGGAGAAGGAAGACAATGAGCCTGAATACAAGTTTGAGTGGCAGCGGAAGTACAATGCTCCAAGAGAAAGCTACTGCAAGGGAGATAGCGAAATTCGAGATCACCCTTTGGTATACAAGTAAGGAATGTACGATGTATCAAATGCCATAAATGGGGACACATAAATACAGGTATCCTAAAGATTTATCTAGTGTGTGTGTTGGTATCAAACGCATAGTGAAAAACAAATGTTGATAATCGAATATTTTTAGATAAGGAATGCCCCTTGTACAGTCAAGCGATGAGCGTTGTAATGGCAAATAATAATTCGCAAACACCATCTGCCCCAGATACTATGACGCTCGTGCAACAGATGCGAGAAGATGGCCTAGCTCTGAAAAAGTAAGTTTTAAAAATCTTGTTTTTTCATATGTATTATATGTGTGTTACATGTGTACATACATTTTATACAGATAAGTTTAAGTAGGTTTTGTTAAATAAATGATATAAATCAAGAAATAAATTAATATTGGTTTAAATAAACTTTAGCCTATTGTCTTTTTATATTATAGATCTGCATTAGATGCGCAACAACATTTACGAGTTCCAGACCATGATCATCTTATTGTCTCGGAAGACGAGGAGCAGTCTGAACTGTCATTTCTAAAATCTTTGTCAAAGAAGGAAAAGAAGAGATTATTATTGTAAGTTAATTTAACTATATAATATTGTGATGTAATCTCTTACTATTGATAAAGGATATTTGAGAATTGAGAATTGTAAGTAAGAAATTTACTCTTATAATTACAGGAAATTAAAGCTGCTAGAGAGGAAAAATCATAAAAAAGAAAAAAGAAAAGTGAAAAAGAAGAGCAGTAATAAAAAATCTAGCGATACCAGCAGTAATACTAGTAGTAGTAGCAGTAGTGATAGTGATAGTAGTAATAGTAGCAGCAGCAGCAGCAGCAGCAGCAGCAGCAGCAGCAGCAGCAGCATTGACTCGGAAGATTTCCATTCCAAGAAGAACAGGAAGAAAAGGAAAAAAGCTGATTCTAAAGAGAAACATATTTACAAGGCTTACAAACATAAAGGAAAACCGAATTATGACAAACACACTTATAAGGAGGTGAACTGGGATGCTAAATATGGTAAAGATAAGGATCGTTTTAATAGAAAAAGAAAAGTTAAAGACGAAGATAAGGATAGAAACAATTCAAGACACAGTAAAATACAGAAACACCATTAATAATCACTTTAACAATACCTTTAAAATATGGATGTATCACTTATAAAAATTAATAATAATAAAAAAGAAACGCTTATTGCTTAAGACTACATTTTTGCAATCTTATTTTGTACTTTCTCATGAAAGTTGTCGCGGATAAATATGCACATAGGTCAGTAATTTGTATCAACAATATGTGCGTACTAATAGAATAACTAGAGTCAATTACAGTAATTTATTCAATGACGGTGAAACATTTCTAATAACAATTTGATACAAACATTAATTTGCCGTATATAAGTTTTATTATAATAGCATGCACTTTATTACAAATCAATGAAGCGCGTTAATATTATTGGTATTCTTATAGTCGCGCATGTGTGTGGGTGTGTGTGCGCGCGCGCGTACTTATGTACATACACACGACTATACATATATATGTATGTATCCATGTATGTATCTTTCGCAAAGATGATACATGGGATCATTAGCAATGTACGTGTATATATGGAGGGATAAAAACCATAGTGGTGCAAGTCAAATTTTTAAAAATATTTTCTCGTGTGCATAGATGCAATCTGTATAATATATAAATTGCATCTATGCACATGAGAAAATATTTTTAAAAATTTGACTTGCACCACTATGGTTTTTTTACCCCTCCATATGTATATTACAAATATTAGCAATTTTTTCTTATTTTTTTTTGTACGGCACGCATTATTTAAATAAGTCACAATTAGGATAAGTTCTCTCACTCTATTTCATTTCTAACACGGCTAGTAACAATCCGTTCTTGCATATACATTTTTTATATATAATGTACGAATGTATATTGTATATGTAATACTAACCACGTTAGATGGCTTTGAACACTTGGGCACTTTGAAAAATCTGCGTGATTATTCCTCTTGCAAATAAATTACACTTTCAATGTGATACAACACTATAATTTTGGGAAGTAATCGGATTGGCAGCTATATGTACAATTATTTGATTATATTTAGCAACAAGACTCGAGTCTTATACAGGGTGTTTTTTAAATTGAGACATTAAATATTTTGAAAACACATTTTTGAAAAAAAATTTTAATCAAAAGTTATTTGAATTTGAGGGGGAAACATAACTACATTATTTTTTATTTGGTGGACGTTTTCAGAATTACTTCAAGGTCAACTTAATTTTTTTAAATAGAAACCTATATATTTTTTAACGGCATCTGATTTTATGCAAAGAAAAACAATTTTTGTTTGAAACATTTTTTATCCAGCCTCTACTTTCTACGATATTTAATAACATTATCATCAAGACAATATTTTATTAAATATCAGAAAATTTAAGCTGGATAAAAAAATAACAAAAATGTTTTAGATAAAAGTTAGTCTTGAGGAGGGAATAATTTGATGTTTTTCAAAAATGCGTTGATTTCGAAATATTTAAGTGTCTCAATTTAAAAAACTCATCTGTATATATACGTTATGTATATACTATATGTACATGTGTACATAAATATATACACATACATACATACATATACTGTATAATTAAAAAGAAAATACATTTATCATACGATTGAAATATTTCACTTTTTTTTATACTAAATAGCAATCGTAATTAATTCTATTAGAGAAATGCCATTCCTTAAAATGGCAACGTACTGTTGTGCTAAATAGAATCGTTAGGACTGACTTTATTCTTATGTATATGGTATAATGAAGAATTTTCGTTTTCCTTTCCGATTCTATCGGGATTAACATGACTTTTCTTTACATATAAATATAGTTAATAAACTATATATTTAATAGAATCAATTACGTTAATACTAATGACAGAACAAGACGATCGTGGACCTACTCGATACTCATTTTGACTTACATTTAATTTCTGATGTTCCATCTCATACAATATTGCGAATCCAAAATACCGGAATGTAGAATTTTTTTTATGAGAATCGAGAATTAGAGATAGAGCGCGTTTCTTACGTATGTACTTCGATAACGAAAGAAAAGAAATCTCCTCTTCCTCAAGAGTTTAACAAATTATTTTAATCCATACGTATTCACCCAAAATGAAGTATAATATATTCACAGTGTTTTACTTGAAATAAACCAGTCGCAATCTTCCAAAGCACTAGAAACGAAAAACTATTACAGTAAAGTATTTTCTGATTATCGCTATGATCTAAAAACCATCGTGCGATTCTGAAACGAAAAAAAAAAAGAAAAAAAATTGTTTTGTAGCATTCTCTCTCGACTCTAATGTCTCCCTAAAGCATTCATCACTTTGTATGATTCAATGTGTACTGTTAGAAACAATCTAATATTAGTCAACTACGTTACAATCAGCGATATGATTGCGATATCTGTATTATTATTACGATATAATCTTTAGATTTGAACTGCATTCTGCTCGTAAATGTTTTGTTAAGAATGTACTTGCTCTCAATTATCCGCGCGTATTTACATACACTATGCGAAAAGACATACACTATTCGCTCCCTCGCATTGCAAACGAACGCTTGGCCGTCTTGAAATCGCTAGTTCTAAAAGAAAAAAAAATTGCGTACAGGTGCAGGTAATACCGCGATGTCAAAGAGGCTGACCAAACTCACTGTGCTTACTTTTTGCATAATATTATACATAATATTAAATTTGCTAAATATATCTGTTCATCATCGCACACGAATGTAAAGAAACGATTCGGCGAACAAACAGATTTATCGGGCTATGTTCCTTTCGTTCCCTAGTTTGCATCAAAAAGCTAGTAGTTTGCGCGCAATAGGTCGCGGCACTATAAACGGTTTGGTAGCTGGCCAAGATCGACCATTTCGGTGTCCTCTATGCTGTTGGGTCCCATCATATGTTGCCTGTGCTGTTGTTGTTGGAGGTCTAATGATGGGCGCAAATGAACATCCATTGTTCTGGGCGAAGAGAAGCCATGTAGACTTGCCGCTGCGCCAAAACCCGTGTTGCTCAACAATCCCCTACGTGGACTTTTAGCGTTCACGACTCTTGGCTGTGCGTACATCTCCTCCAGAACGCTCGGCGCCACATACGTGAAACCCTGAAATATCATGTTCGCAGATTCACTGAGAGTACTCTCGACCGGTGAATCAACCGGCACGGTTGCCGTGAATTGTTCGTCGAATTGTGATGTATCGTCGGCGCTCTTCAGAGATGGCTTAAACGGCGGATCCAACTTCCGGGCAATTACGTCCTGCCAATTAATGTGTTTGAAGAAATTGTGATTCTTAATTTGCTCGGCGTCCTCCGGACCGGAGCCCAATCTCTGAACGACATGCCTCTTCAAGAGTTTTCGAATAAGATCCCGGGCGTCTGGCGTCAGATATTGTGGAAGACTCAGCTTTCCCCGCAAAATCTTTTCAATAGTTTTCCTTCTATCGTCACCGGTAAATGGCGGCATCCCTGTAAGCATGTCAAACATCAAAGCGCCTAAACTCCACCAATCCACAGCTTTACCGTGTCCACTCCTAGTTAGAATCTCTGGAGCCATGTATTCTATCGTTCCACAGAATGTATGCGTCACTGTGCCCTCTTGTATATGTTCTTTGCAAAGACCGAAATCCGTTAACTTGACGTGACCCTCAGCATCCAACAAGATATTCTCTGGCTTCAAATCTCTATATATAATTCCTTGATTGTGAAGATGTTGCAGCGCCAGTATAATTTCTGACAGATAAAAGCAAGCAGTGTCCTCTAGAAAGATACCTTCTCGATCGAGGTATGTGAAAAGCTCTCCACCGCACAAATACTCCAAGATCAGATACAATTTGCCACCAGTTTGGAACGCATACATGAGGTTTACAATAAATGGATGTTTTACAGCCTCCAGGATATTCCTCTCTGCCTTGGTATGAGCGGTATCTTTTTGATTTCGTATAATGGACGCTTTGCGCAGTACTTTCATAGCAAAGATGCTGCCTTTATCCTTCCCTGTGACCTTTCTGACTTGGAAGACCTTTCCGTAACCACCCTCTCCTAAAATCTTGCACAACTCGAAGTCTTGTGGACCAGCCTTCTCTTGACCTGGATTCACATTTTGCTCGGACAACTGAACTCTCTCCAAGTTCTCCGATCTAAAAAGTAATCCGATATTCCTACTCTTTAACAATTGACGAGCAAAATGGGGGAATTATTCTGAAATCAAGGGCAAAACCAAAATGCTTACTCTAGTATAGCGCTTACAGTTGCGGCATGATTATATTCCTCCTAAGAACAAATACGAGATTTAGTTAAAATCTTGCTGTTACAAGTGTACTCACATCACGTTAGGCGAATACACTCTACCTCTCTGTTCTCGATCACGTCGTCGTCCGACTCGTCCTGATTCGCGGCATCTCCGTCATGCAGTTCAATGTCGAATACCCCAGCCATTCTTGGTAGATCAAATTCACATCGGATGCCTCTAAGCGAGTTAAGGACTTTAAATCTGTCGAGGTGCCTCAATCCGTGGGCGAAGCTGTACGAAAATTCGAATGACATAAGCTCCGTGGGCACGCAGAGCAGAGACGTGCGCCAAGAATCGCGAGGTGCGTGTTTCGAGAGGACTTACCTCGCACCTGGAGACCTGGAGATATGTCGTTACAATAATTCCCTCGTGTTTGCTTAACTTTTTTTTTTTACAAAACGCGCAAAGCAGTAAAAATGCTCGCCGCCAGATTTTACCACGAGTCTATATATGTAATCGCAAATACACGCACGAACCACGAAGTGAATGAAGTGATTCATGTACGAGGTTGATATCTCATTCGCGAGTCCGGCTCAAATACTACGTTTACGCGGCGAGGCTATGCGTTTACGCGATATGTAGTAACTTACGATAATTCACTCCGCGTAAACAGGGGTGTCTAGCCGTGACTTAAAGTACGATAATAGCAGTAACTTACTCAAATTAGCTAATACTTTCCTTGCTAATACCTCGCGTAAACGGCAAATTTGATTGAGTGCAAGACAGTGCAAGAGTGCAAGAGAGTGCCGTACAAGTCGTACAACAAACCCCGCGCGATATTTCAAAGTTACTTTTTATCAGTGTCACCTGGAAGTATCATTAATACGAGTGTCGCGAAAAAACAGATAACACGTGCAGGTTAGTTACATTATATGAACAATAATATGATATGATTTATAAAAATAATAAGTAGCAATGTACCCCACAACCGCCGTAACTGTCATTATATTACGCATGTTATGTTGTACTATACATTGAGGTTAGAGTGCTGGTTGCCACATTAAATATTTTTATAACTTGACATTTATTGCGGCTGAAAAGCATTATTACATTAATTATAATGTAGAATTTGAACTGATAACCTCTAAATCGTATTACGGACCGGAGGGGAACACTATATACTTCGCGAATGCGTAAACGGCTCTCAAAAAGTATCGCAGAATACTACGCACGCGTAAGTGCTGTAAAGGGTATTTAAGCTCTAAGCCGTAAGAAATTGACCAATCACAATCGAGTATTTTTCTCACATTCCATTGTGATTGGTCAATTTCTTACGGCTTAGAGTTTAAATATCCTAAAATTATGTATCGCGTAAACGCATAGCCCCGCCGCGTAAACGTAGTAGTGTTTATATCATGATATTTCCTATATCTATGGTAGTACTAAATGCACTGAACTGAGTATTTTTTTTTTAGTATTTTAAATACTCTCGATTATCATTGCAATTACGTAATGATAAACATGTGCTAATAATAGGAATCATGTTGATGCATGAAAATGTAAGTATAAAATTGCTGTTAGCTGAAAATGTGGGAAGATAAATGTTTTCTAGCTTGTTTGTAGGTTATAACTAGTCATGACTAGGTTAGGATATTTTTCGCATATATACTTTATTTTACATTTAGGTCGATGGAAGTAAATATTAAGATTAAACTTAATCATGTTATTTATTATTCATCCATTAAGAAGCTGTCGGCATATGTCATGCAGTTTTGTGCCGAAATTTTCTGTCCTTATGGTTCGTAGCATCCAGAAAATTTGCCAATTATATTATTCTGTAATTTCCTAAAGAAAAAGTAACTTTAATTCCAGTGTTCTGGCTTCTCAAGGCAAAAGTCAACAAAGACTGGGTACATAGAAAAACCGACACAAACCTTCAAAGACGGTTATAACCAAGTTGGAGCAACAACAGTTCCTTTTGCCAAGAAAGATGTTGTATGTAAAATTAAGAAAGATCCACATAAAATAGAAAAATCAGAATGGGTGCCTATAACAGTTGATTATTCCAAGCTTCACAAGCACTATCTCAAATTGTCAAAGATTAAATTGACATGTATGTATTATTTCAATTGTATAAGTTGGATTTGCATCAATTTAAAATATAGTTGATTATAATTAAAAAAAATAAATTTTTTAATTAAAATGCTTGATCAGAATATTTGATACTTTACAAACTGATCCATAAATACTTGAATATTTAATTTATTAACCAGATTGTAATTATTTTCTTATTGCAGCTCTAGTCGTAGTAACAACTATGGCTGGATATGCATTAGCTCCCGCACCGTTTGACTTTCACACATTTGTAATGTGTTCCTTAGGCACAGGCTTAGTTTCTGCCACTGCAAATACAATTAATCAATTTTTTGAAGTCCCTTTTGATGCGCAAATGTCGCGGACAAAAAATCGGGTATTGGTACGTGGTCATTTGACGTGAGTTCTTTTAAATCTCTTTATTTTGATATAATCAGATTTATGTAACTTAATATTAATAACAATTGAATATACATATGTGTCATCAGGCCTATTCATGCAGTAACTTTTGCGGCAGTAACTGGCATTATTGGATTATCCATACTCTATCATGAAGTAAATGGTATCACGGCAGCGCTAGGTGCTACCAATCTTGTTTTATATACGCTCATATATACTCCCATGAAACGCATCAGTATTGTCAACACATGGATTGGCTCTGTTGGTGAGTATATATTAGTTGTTTTCCATTTACATCAAAACTCAGATAATTCTCACTTGTGACGTCATAACTCAGTTGAATGCACTTTTTGCATGCTGGCAAGTGAGATTCAACTGAGTTTTTATCCACAATCGAGACCATGTGCTTTAATGAATCTAATAGACTCACATTAAAAGCAAGGCTATATGAACCTGTATTATTATGCGATAGCTTTGTCACCAAAATAAGCAGGTAAATACAAAATGACATATCTTACCTGAGTATAAAATACTCACATAACTGAGTGACTCAGATCACTTGAGTGTAAATGGAAAGCAACTATTTTCATGTGTATCGTGATAACCTGTGATTATAACCTGTTATTTCCTTTACAGTAGGAGCTATTCCTCCCCTTATGGGTTGGGCAGGTTGCACAAATAGCATATTGACACTAGGTGCTTGGATCTTGCCTGGTATTTTATATGCATGGCAATTTCCACACTTTAATGCTCTTTCGTGGAACCTAAGACCGGATTATTCACGTGCCGGCTATCGAATGATGGCTGTTACAAATCCAGATTTATGTCGTAGAACGACTATGAGATACACAGCGGTTCTAATGACTCTGTGTTACTTAGCTCCTGTATTGGATGTAACCCATTGGTGGTTTGCACTGGCTTCGACGCCAATCAATGCGTCTTTCCTGTATCTAGGTAAAATATGCATGTATATATTGCAAAAATTATATAAAATTTCTATGTATTTTACGTACATAGTATATTTAAAAGTTAGAACCAAATTTTTACAGTGCGTTAAAAGCTAAAGATAATTTATCTAGTTAATTGTGTTCAGAAATGTTTTTTTAAAGTTCTAAAAGAAATTAACGATTAATCAAAACCATCATTATTGCTTTTATAACTCCTTGGATGAATTACTGCTTGAAACACGACTTGGTTACACAATTTAACATGCTGTATAAATTTGACCTGAATCTGTTTGAATATCTCGCATATATGTTTACACTCGAGATTTTTTTCTGTATTAAATATACATTTCCAATTTTAGCTTGGAAATTTAGTAAGCACTCGGATAGTGCTAATTCTAGAAGATTATTTCGATTTTCGTTACTTCATCTACCTCTATTGATGATGCTGATATTCTCAAGTAAAAAGTACTGGGCCAGCACGGAAAAACAAGGAGATAAAATCGAATCTCCTCACAGCGAATCAGCAAAGAAGAATGATTTACTGACCATTTTCACTGCAACACCTATCGCTACAGCAGCTTCCTCTGTGTAGAGGTAGTTTTTATTCCGTTGAGCATGTCAGTGATAGTACAAATTCAATATCGTTATAAATTTCAGGTCTTAGTGAGATTTTCACATTACCTCATTAGCTTTTCAAAATACGATATTGTAAAATAGACTGTAGATATAATCAATATTGGACTTGGTGTCTGGTATTTAAATTTAATCAATAAACGAAAGTGACATCAGGACTCAAGAAAAATTCAAGCCAGAAACAAAAAGTAAAATATACATATTTATATACATCTAGTTTTATTTAAAATATTTTAATACATAGCGTCATGTCATATTTTTAACTTCCTTACGCTTTGCCTCGAATTCTTTCGCCATCTGTCTTCTAGTTTTGGTTAGATTTCTGTGACCAGCACAGTCTAAATTTTCTATATAACACTTGTTCCTACAGCATTGTCGACACAATTTATATTCACATTTAAAACCCTACAATTTAAAATAACGCATTAGAACCTGTCTCTTTCAAGTATTTCGTTATCTTAAACATTGGTCATTTTTGGAAATATTTTTTAAAGAGCAAGACAATAAGAAAAATTTATATTTCGAAAGTATTTCAACTAACCAGAGGATTCGGACAGGCATGACATCGATCTGAACTTCTTTTAGGAATCGAAGTTGCTCTATTCAGTCTACGCGCTATCCGCTTAAGCTTTTTCGAACGTTTTCGCGATATTTCGTTTCCTTCCTCATCTCTGTATTCACGTTTCTGAGGTGCGCCTTCCTGAAAATTATCATTATTTTCAGAGAAATTTCCTGAGTCATAATACAACAGAAAGAAAACAGTATACGTAATTAATCATGTTTGACTCGTTTACCTGTAATTTTTGTGTATATTCTTGTGGTGGCTCTCGTACGTAAGGTTGACACAACCACGGTGGTAACTCCAAATTATAATCTAAAAATATCAAAAGATATTTAATGTGGGCGTAACAAATGTGAATAATATTCTGTATTCTCATCAAATTATTACCTGTTCTCCCTGTTTGCCATATTAAACGTCCTTCATGATACGGTAGATAACGATCCCTCAAAGCATACGTGACACCTTTAAAGGCTTTCATAGTGGAGTTGGTGGCCAGACTTTCCCTTTCTCCTTGATTTTCTGCTAAACAAAGTCTACTCTCTAGTTAAAAGCATGCTGTATGCACGTTTGGGAATTACGCTTTGTTATTTGTAACTCGATATGATCAAAAGATCAATACATACACATGATGGAAGAGTTTAAACAAGTGACCGCGGATGTACGAAGCTGGTACTGGATATTGCTCTACAAGTTCCAGGTATTCCAGAGCAGGCTCCCAACAGGCGGGATAACGAGACTCGAATATGTATGGATTGTAAAGATTCCCTTCCGCCGACATTACACCCTGCACTTGGATCTCCTCAATGCACCGCTGTAAGTCTTGCATACATTGTATGTTGCCATTGGCTATCACAGGAATTTTCACGGCATCCCTGATTAAACATAAAATAATGTATCAATTACTAATTGTAAGAATAAGAGGTACAAAATATAAAGATTTGATCTGTAATCTCTTCTCATGATTATACAATGAATGTTTCGAGTAAAATGAAAAATAGATACGAATAATCACCTTACGACTTTAATGTGCTTCCAAGACGCTAATCCAGTCAATGGACCTTTTTGCTCTCTCGTACGTCCATGGACAGTGAGTAAGCTAGCACCTGCGTTCTCTAGCATACAAGCATATTCTACAGTACGACTGATTTCTGGAAACACCCGTAGTTTACAAGTGACAGGTATGTGTAATCCATTCTTTAAAGTCGACACTGCACATACAAGATTTATTACATCATATTGTTAACACAGTCTAAAGCTTTTGACGTATAAGTAAATTGCATGCATACCGATTTTCTTTAACAAATTCCAGTCATCCTGCAAGAAAGCTCCGTAATGTCCACGCTTTGCAATTGCCTGAGGACAACCGATATTGATGTCGATTGCATCGCAGTACGGTTCAGCCAAGCGTGCAGCTTCCAATAATATATCCGGATCATTGCCACAAAACTGAAAAACGAATTACTATTGCACAAAAGTTAAACATGTTAAACGTTCTTCTCTTTGTTCTGTTCCACATTTAAAATATTTACTTATAAGAAACAGTTCGTGAAAGATTATTTAAAATATCTATTAAATCTTCAATTGAGCACGTTATTTCAATCACACGGTTGCTCGGTCGTATACTTGAAGTTTTGAGGAACTCTAAGTACTCCTTTACACTTTTAAATTTTGTTCTTTTGTTAAATGTTCCTTTGTAGTCCCGGGAAATTCCATATGTGCCTAGTTGAGAACTAATCTAACAGTCTACAAAATTGCAGTCCGATGGTTGTAGCAAGCAGACCTGTACAATCAGTGGACGATCCTCGCTGGTACTAGCGAGAGCCTCTCGCCTGTACTTGGGATCCCGACAGAACACGAAGGAGTGCAGCATTGGCGTGTAACAGAGCTGTGCGCCGTGTCGCCTACTGAGCAGTCTCCATGCCAATTCGCTCGCGTCCACCATCGGCGCGACTATGTAGCGCGGTGAACCCAGATCTTCCCAAACGTTAGTCCTCCTCTTCGATGCAGCATCCTCCTTGTCAGGTGACTCCGTAGTCTCGGACATTATCTGTGCGCATGAAGGTCGCATGAGTGTGATGCTATTCACTTAACGATTATGCAAGGTCTTATGTGCTCGCAAGCTAAGTTATTCATTTAGCTCTTTTCCCAGAGTGTGTAAAGAAATCTGCGAGAAAACTTGTCGCATGCCATGGTGCAATAATGTAACTTCAGTAAACATTACGAATCCAGTAAAGTGACACCAATTGCGCCATATCGATAAACTGGCGTCGTACGACTTGAAACCATTGCTATATAATCGCGTCGCGCAACTCGGTACCAGGATTGGCCGATCGTTAAAGTGACCAATTTTCATAAAGCCAAACTCTTGTCTTTACGTTAAACATAGTTGACATTTTTTACAAATAATCCGTTTCTTTCTCGTTCGCTGGATAAAGCATTTATTATTGGTACATAGTGCCAATTATAGGACGTTCTGAGATGTTTTCATTATGTAAAATTTTAGACAAATTTTGGATCGATGTTCAACGATATTCAGCGAAAATTTAATCATTTGCTCTATTTAAAAATGCTTTATTTAAATTTTTAAGTGATGACATCGTATATGAGTCTGTCCACAAGAAGAAATCATTTATTTCAAGCACATTGTGTTGCATTCAAATTAAAAACCTTTACTTTTACATATTTATTACAAGTTTTATCAGTAAAATTATTTTTTTTTTTTTTTAGCAGACATATATCGAGTGCATCCGACATGAGAGCATTTTACCCAATTCGATTTTGGGCTTTATATTCCTAAAAAAAACAGCATCTCATGCGATGCTGATAACGTTACTCGTGTAATGGTGGGAAGGAGAAGATGGAGTTCGATCGCGACGGCGATCTCGGCGTAGCCGGTTTCGAAAACTCCGACTCCGGTATGGGAGACAGTTGAGCGGTTTGCGTGACGACATGCGAGCCGACTTTGAAGCGCGGTCTCTTCTTCGAGAAGCTCGCCGCGCTTCGTCGCGTGCGGAGGTGGACTTGGTTTCGCTTAGGTATCGTGGGGGACGGCATCTGTCCTAGGACGGAAATGTCAGCGGTACTCGAGGATACTTTTCTAATTTTGCGAGCGGTGCGCGAGAGATCTAGAGCGGGTAGCCTCGATGGTGGACGCGGGTAATTCGGTTGCGTTGTCAGTTCCGCCGTCATCGCCTCGATAGCCCGATTCTGATCCTCGGTCAAAGCAGGCACGACGTCCGGAAAACTGCCCGTCTGCGGAATTATCTTGTTGCCGCAATAACGAGCGATCGTCGACGACGAGGTCGTTAACCGCTGTCTCGAACCTTTCCTCAGGCGAGCCTGAAGAAAAGTCTGTATCCTCCTCATCGTTCCGCAGGAGCGTTTCGTGGCCTCAGCACGATGTTCACCGGTGCGACGCTTTCGCCCGCTTCCGTCGCGCCTGCTGCCATCGGGATGGTTCATGATAGAGAAGCAACAAGATACCGGCGAGGGCGTGGAGGACGACTTTGCATCCGGCGATTCTCCGTGGTTTCTCAACTCCACCGCGTCCGTCGTCTGCGAGGAGGAGACCTCGATGGAGGTCTCGGTGGTGCGCGAATCGTACGAGAAACAAAGACGAAAATTCCGGCTACCTTTCATCGAGGGTAACGTCTTCGAGGCGGCATCTTTGCCGTTCGCCGTTGCATCACCGCTGTGCGTCGAGCAAACGTACACGTCCGTCGTCGCCATCGTCATTCTTGTGCTCGTACCACTTTTGAGCAGAGGACCTTCGTTCTCGCAGAAGCGCGAATAGAGGCCTCGCGCGCCAGGTGCCATCCGGTCGACATCCTCTCCATCAGTGCAATAAGGCATGCCACATAGACCAGCGGTGGACGTAGCTCTAGAGTTGGCAGCGGCGCCGGCGACGCCTCGCTCCCGCTTACCGCGCACGTACTCGTACGTGGTGAGGCCGAGGCAGGCGATGTAGCCGTGAAAGAAGCAGAGGTGAATGAGCAGGACCGCTGCGATCGCCGAGAGAACGCCGATGACGGTGACGAGGACGAGCGAGCTGGTGCCGGGCACCGGCAACAACGACGGCGTCGCTGTAGCGTTGTTCATACTCGTCTCGTTGCCGTTGTCACCGCTGCTGTCCCACGGTCCGTCGTAGGCGAGCAGGTGTGCGTTAACGAGCACCAGCTCGCCCAGGACGAGCGCGGTGACCGCGAGCGCGACGACGAGCGTCGATACCAGGCACACCAGGAATGCCGGATAGTTACGGCCGCCGATGCAATTGTTCAGCCACTTGCAGTGGTGGTCGAAGCGCGGCACGCACTTGTTGCAGATGGAGCAGTGCTTGGTGCGCCGACCACGCGTCGTTATGTTGCAGAGATGACATCGACCGTTCTCGATGACGTGCCGATGCTTCGCTCGGTCGAACTCCGGCACGACCGCGCGTGCCGGCCGGGCGCGTACCTCCGGATCAGCTGGGTCCAGCAGCAGCACCGTTAAGTGGGTCAGCACGTGCAGTAGGAACAACGTGGCGAACAGCAGAGAGAGGACGAAGCGCAGATCAGGCAGTAGCGGCGGCGTCGTCAGCAGCACGGTGAACGTGCCGACGAAGACGACGATCAGCAGCGCCCAGCCGACGATCTGCTGCGGATGCAGCGGCAGCTGCAGGCCGTGAACGCGTCGAAATCTTCGGTGCTCCGGTGGCACGTGCTGCACGTCCCGCGAGGAACAGCACCGGACAATCGCACGCTTCGCACAGCTCTCGTTTAGCATTCCCGGTCTCGCTCTTCCTTAGCGGTTTTTATTTCGGATACATGTTTCTAGCGCGCTCTTGATATCGATCGATCGTTTAACGTCACATAGCTATCGTCCTCGCCCTCGTTTTCATTCTATGTCTCTTCACATTGTGTGTTCTCTTTTTTCCATATCTTGTTATCGCTGTGTTATGTTTCTTCAATATCCATCACTCAACGTATAACTTTTCCTATTAAATATTATTTAATTAACGGTGAATATAATTGAAGAAAGTTTGCGGTTTCAATTAAAACTCGCTTATGCTATATTTAAGGTAGAGATTAATATGCCAAAATTCTTTATGTATTATAGTATAAAAAGAAAATCATGTTCTTCAAATTCTACCCACTTTTGCGTTCTTTCGTTATTAACGGTAAACTTGAACATGACTCTTCAAATTGAGTTCAGCTTATTTTCCTTTTTCCCCTTTGTTATTTGTTTCATTTTTGTTTTACTTCGCGATCATCTTAAAAACATGATGGGCCTTATCATTGCTGGATTCTTTCTGAAAAGGCATTTCAATTCAACCTCCCTCTCCCTTATCTCGTACAAATTTCCAGTTTATTCTTTCACACCCACGTTCGCTCCTCAACAATCGTCAATAATCCTCGACGTCTCAACTCGCATATAGATGACCGTGTAAAGCTTCCAAGTCCTTTCCGCTTCAGGAAATCACCGCGAATGGTTGCCATTAGACTACCGCGCAACAAAACGTTCTCCTTTGGATTAATGGCGCGATCCCATCGAGGTCTTTCCTCTTCTCGCGTTCCATCACGCAACCCGCTCGCGGGAACGATTTTCAACGGATCGCTCCTCGCGAACCGAGGGATCTCCCGCTGTCCAACCTCCACGACTCGATACAACGTGATACAACTGCCGTAACTGGCCACAACTGGCCGTAACTGGCGGCCGCAAACTGGCCAGCCGGCAACGCCAACGCCTAGGCCTAGGCAAATCGATAAGTCGCGGTTGCCGCGGAGACCGGTCCAGGCCTCGCAGACTTGCTCTTCGCGAAGGAGGTGTCGCGCACGCATGCGACGAAATGACACACGGGCACGCGCATAACCTCATCGCGAATCGCGATCGCGCGAAATTCGCGCGAGAGATAACGAGCGAAAATCGGCGATTTATTTGCCGAATATGCGACACATTCGCCAATTTTGGAGTTGGAGCATTATTTTTTTTTTACGACACGGGACCTTATGCCGCGCTCATTTAGACGCGATTCTTCGAACGATAAGTTGATTGACAGAGCTACGGTCATGGGAAATTGTCATGGAGATTGCCGTGATTACTGCGTCAAATACAATTGTCAGAAACTGCCGCAACTGTTTTACGCAAAATTATAGTAAAACGCTTGTAATCTTAGCTACGCGATTAAGCGTAAACCAAATGTAACCCGCGACATGCGAATAGAAACGAAATACTAACCTCACTTTGTGTAATTCGATGTTTTCAAACGGCCGATAGAACGCACCCACGTGGATCCACCACCATCTCTCGAACTTGAAATCGATCGCTTCAAGTTGACATTACACGTCATTCGTAATTTTTTCCTATATTTCATGCATTTGACTTATCATAAAAATACTAAACGTCGACGAAAGGAGAGACAGACAGACATCTGAAAATAGTCATTGCTCCCTGGGGCCCGATTCTCTAACGACAAACGTATGCGTAAACTCTGCTCTAGCAGAAAAGCTGGCAAGCTTATTGGCTAAAAACTATGCGATAGCCAATAAATTTGCAGCCTTTCTGTTAGAGCAGAGTTTGCGCATACGTTTCTCTACACAGTGTGCTTTCCAATTGCTTTAAAAATCTTAACACAAACGTATGTACATACATACACTACGCGAGCGTTAAGGCCTTCACACATAAAATCGCGTAAGAACGTAAAACGTAAGTGTAAGAAAATCGACCAATCCCAATCAAGTATTGTGCAGTCCGTAACCACAGTAGGGGAAAATACTTGATTGGGATTGATCTATTTTCTTACGCTTACGTTTTACGTCCTTACGGCATTTTATGTGTTAATTAAGGGTCGACCTGCGTTCTGAAACCTTACTCGAGTTAACTCTAGTTAACTCGAGGCATTCAGAAATGCCGAGTTGACTCATTTGTGGCACAGATTAATAGACAGATAGCCAAAGGTCCGGGTTGAGACGAGACCAGCATTTCTCACTGGTTTCAGCGCCATACCGTGTAGCGGCCAATGCAGTAACTACGTTCTTAAGATAAAGGGGTCATTTTCGGACGAAGTCGCTCTTGCGCGCGTACTGCTTATTAACAGTTTTCAGGAGGAAGCGGCCGGAAGGCCCATTTCGGCAGCGTGGCGCCATCCGCCGGTGCGGCGAATCGCCCCGATCTAGAGGGCCGCGAGTCGAAGCGGCGGGTCGAAGCCGCGAGCGCGAGAAGTTTCCGGTATTGAGTACTGGTTGTGTTGGGTCGATCGCGAGTGAGGACGGACGTCCGGCAAGGACCTCTCCGTAGCTTCGAGAATTAGCGAGGGCGGCGGCCCTAGGAATTGCCATTGAGAAGGAAGGAAGGAAGGACGAGAAACGAGCCTCAATCCCGGACATCAGGTATCGGGGAACAGCGGGAGCGACAGTCGAGTCCCGTGTCGCGTTTAATTTGGAGAGAGAGAGACACGTAGGTTTGCTTGAGAGTTTCCTTACCTACGCGCCATTGTCGTGAACCCCTCGCGGGGATTATCGTTTTCGTTTCGTTTTACGGGTAAGACCAAGTCCGCCCGATGACTCCCCGTAGGAAGGGTAAAAGGGCGTCCGTTTTTTCCCGACTCGATTTGCGTGGGATAAAGTATAACGAAGGACGGCGACGTGGCACCGGTTACGCGTCATGATTGTACAGCGTGTTGCGTAGAAAGATCTCGCGGATCGGCTCAACAGTCCCTCGCGTTAGATTACCGTATCGAGTATTTTGAGATTATCGTTACCGTATTGAATATTCTGAGATTATCGTTTGTTAATGTCGCGCCTATCGATCTCAGTGCTACTGTATCAAGTATTGCGAGATTGCATCTAGAGTTGCGTATTGAGTGATATCGTGAGTGCGGGCTCCCTGTGCGTATAATTATTAAGGAGATTCTACTTGTGAGTCCTCGGGTGAGTCGCGCGTGGAAATCACGCGCTCACGGCGTGTAGCGTTTATTCGGCGAGAAACATTTATGTTGCGTATATCCTTCGTTCTGTGAGAAATCTTTATTTTGTAGCGTTTATTCGGCGAGAATCGTTTATTTCGCGTGTATCGTTTGTTCGGCGAGAAACGTTACGTTTGTGCGTATCGTCCCTTTTGCGAGAAATATTTCTTTTGTGTATATTATTCTTTGGGCGATCAATCGCGCTTTTTCGAGCTGCACGGGCTTGGCGTGCCGTATTCACCTTGCGACAAATCTTCATTTGCGAGTACTACTCCGGCTACAAGACCGTTGGGCGAATATTTTATCCAATTGCGAATATTACTCCGTCTATGAAAATTGACCGTTGAGCGAACATCTTTCATTGCGCGGGACTCCGCCATTTCGCGAGTGGTCCCTATTTCGCGCGTCTTGTCATTTCGAATATATTATCTTATCATATATTCTCTTGTCATTTCGAGCAGATATCTTTGGGGCCTGGCGCGTATCGTTCTCTTGCACCCGTTCTCTCATCGCAAATCTAACGTAGAGTCATCCTAAGTAATTGTTCTTATTCAGTGTGACGTGGTGGATGTGATCCTAAAGGATGAATTTCAGGATCTGGGCATAAAAGTCCTTGAGATCGAAGCTGATGGGACACATAACGTCACACTTATTTTGTTTCGTAAGAACGCAAATAAGATTCGAGCCGTGAGTTAAGGTGCGAATTCATGGGACGCTCGTTTCAGCGTATCGCGAGATCACGTGATTTCGATCTGACGCTAGCGTCAAGCAAAGAAAGCTGGATTTTCTCAGCTTTAAACGTCAAATCCAAAGCAGCGCGAAGACGCCGAAATTTTGACGCTGTTTTCCTTTCCATGAATTTCAATTGACGCCGGCGTCAATTGTGGTCATGCGACCTTCTTGCCGCTGAAAATGAGCGTCGAGCGTCAGCATAAAAAGGCACCTTTAGTCATTCAAAGTCGACGCCGGCATCTAATATTTACTCGAGTCACCGTGAGCGGACTTTCGTGAAGAAACGCATGATCGGGACGTGATCACCGAGCTGTAAATATTGTCCCGCCCCTACCGACCGTCTTAACGCGAGCCTACCTAAGGGTCTCGCGAAATATAGCGTCGAAATTTCGAGAATAATATCGCCATCGTCTGGATACAATATATCTTTCCGCTTTATTACTGAATCGGCTACTGATTATTTTGTGTGTGTGTGTGTGTGTGTGTGTGTGTGTGTGTGTGTGTGTGTGTGTGTGTGTGTGTGTGTCGTTCTCGCCTAATCACAGCCAACCTCCTTTGGGCTCGGCCTGTAGCCGAACCACGACCCTTTGCCGCGGAGTGAGCAGCCGTTGCGAGCGATCATAGCAAGATAGTTGAATTTAGTAGTCGTTAGAGTCTGTAGAGAAACTTTTGAGAGGATTTCGAGTTCCGAGTACAGTTAGTGCACGTTCGCGTTTTTTTTTTAGTCAAAGGTGGTGTGGTCTTCTCCACACGTGGCGCCCAACATTTTTGGAGGTATTTTGCTCTATAACTCGCTCAACATCCTTGTGGCGCGGTATATCGGTGCGATCGCGCATACCAGCCTTGTGGCCATATAAAATAGCGTCGCAGTGGCTATGCGCTTGGTCGCAGCACCGACCCCCACCATTCCCGGTCTTCTCTCGCTGTCTCTTGCATGGCTCCGTGGGATTACGCAATCACGTAGTACGACACCGCACAGAAACAATCGTTTTAATTTCAAGTAATTTTTCTTTATTTAATAAATATTGTTCACACAAATATTTTTAAGAGTATTTTTGTATAATTATTACTAATATGTACATTGTACATATATATTTGGCGATTTGTCGTTAAATCCAAAAATAGAGATTACGTGGCATGGTCTGCAAAAACCACGTTAATATCATAAAAACCATTTCAATGACCATCTTAAAATACATATATTTGCTTTTGTAACCTTATTGAACGAGTCTCTAATGAAATTATTTATTAACGGCTTCATACTTAAATCTTGATGCTAGCTTAACCTCAAAATTTTTAACAGTTTAATCCAACTGAAGCCCTCAGTTGGAGATACGTGATAGAAATATGCCGATCCCAAATCTCCTAAAAAGCAGTTTAATCATTAATTAAGTGATTTAACCATGATTATTTAACCATTTACGTGATTTTATAATAATTATTGTTCTTATGCTATATATAGTTACAGTATTGCTTTCCATCAGTGGATGTTTATGCAGTCCAGAGCAGCACCAAGTAGTTTAATAGAAGAGCAAAAGATTTATTTATTAGATACGTAAGTAAGAAAAAGTTAAATTTGATGTAAACCATTACTGTTTTTGCATTATGTTGCAGTGTTACGTTGCTTTCCATCAGTGGAAGTTCACGCAGAGCAGCACCAAGCAGTTTGATTTCTATCAAACTCTTCTGAGCGACAGCTTTATTTATTAGATACATAAGTAAGGAAAATTTAAACTTGTATAAATTGCGTTCCAATATTTTAATATCCCGAGTACTGAAAATCTAAAGTGTATGTATAACATTAACTACAGATTTTCAGTATAGACAGTGAATATCGGAACACGTCATACTTAACCCCGTACTCTTATGTTTGAATATGTAATTATGTATGAAATAAACAAGGTGATTTATTTCGTGTGCCGATCATCTCCGCTATAATTATCTCAGAAAGTATTGATTTATTGGAAAAATGTTTCAGATAAAAGTTGGAGGGTTCAAGGAGGACCAATAGACAATTTTATTAGATTTTGAGTCCGGGACCTGCGTTAAGCCTAATAGGATTCAAGTAAAATTATTTAAATAGAAACCCCTTTTTTATTGTATTATCTTTTTCTACTAATTAATATGAACAACTTTTGTCTGAAACATTTTTTTATTTGCCTTATACTTTTTGAGATATTCAAGGAAAACTTGGTATTTTTTTCAATATTTAGCTTACAATAGATGTTTGTCAGTAAATGTTCATTGGAGTGAAAAGTGGTACAGGACTTTTCGACTTAATTTTATTTCAAAAATATACTGTTGCAATAGTATTCTAATTTCTTTAAATAATTGTGTACAAATGAAAGCTTTAAGAAAATCTATACACAAATATTTAAAGAAATTGAGGTATTATTGCAATAGCATATTCTTGAGACCATATCAAGTCAAAAAGTCTTTTATCATTTTTTCCTCCGACAAGCATTTATTAAGATATCATAAGCTAAATATTAAAAAATTACCAAATTTTTCTTGAATATCTCAAAAAGTATAAGGCAATAAAAAATGTTTCAGACAAAAGTTGTTTATATTAATTAGTAGAAAAAGATAATGTAATAAAAAATGGGAGTTTTTATATAAAAATTTGACTTGGACCCTACTGGGCTCAACATGGGTTCCAGACTCAAAATCTAATAAGATCATCCATTATTCCTCTATGAACCCTCCAATTTTTATCTGAAACATTTTTCCAATAAACCAATACTTTCTGAGATAATTAGCGAAGATAATTGGCATACAAAATAAAACTCACCTTGTATAAATAATAATAATTACAGTTTTTATATTATGTTATAGTGTTACCTCACTCTTTATCAGTGGAAATTCATACAGTGCAGAGTAGCATGGAGCAGTTTTGAAGAAGAAAGAGATAGAAAGATAATATTAATATTTTTTTCTTAATATTGTATGTAATACTATTATTAAAATAACAATTTGATAAAATTTAATAAAATTTAATAAAAATTATTAAAATGGTTTAATTCCTAGCAATATTATCAAATATCACGCAAATATTATAGTAATATTACTGATATATTGCAGTAATATTACGTAATATTACTGAAATGATTATCAGTAATAAAAATATAGAATTTATCCGGACACTTCTAACGCGAGAAATTAAAAAATTCCACGAACTTTTTGATCACACGTCGTATATAATTTTCTAATATTTTAGCAATTCTGTGTTTACATTTCATAATTATATAGAGAGATTAGGATTTCTCTCCTGCTTTTAATTTACGTTCATCGATTAGACTTATTTCATAGACTTATTTTGGTCAGCATCAAACTTTTGTAATAGTTCTAACAAACGATCGTATAAAAGAGTTTTCGCATTGATTGCCCACAGGAAATCTGCGTGACTAAAAAGCTTAAATGGAACTTCCTCAGTTACAAGAACATTTGGTAAGCGTTTGCCAAGTTCCAACACATTCTGAAAATTAAAAACCCAATAATGAAAAAACGATATTAATAACGAGATGATTTAAATATATGAGTAGAAAATAGATCCGATTGATATAAATCAACTATTTTTCTTTTTGCATTACATTCAAACAGAATCTTTCAATTGTTAACAAATTATATGATCACCATTTTGTCATGTTTGTATAAATATTTCTTTCTTTTGCTTTTATTTTTGATTAAAAATTAAACTGCAATGAAAAACTTAACAACAGAGAACTGTTACCTCTTTTGTCACAAGCATATCATTTGCTGAGTAAAATAAAATTATTGGAACAGTAATCTTTTTAAAATCATAACTTGGGGTATTTATTGTAGAGTTCCAAGATACAATTGGCTTATGTGGAGAATGGAACAAGTAGTACACGATGTGTAAGGTTTCTTGGCCCGTTCCACACTCTCGGTCGAGTGGGCGAACGGTGCTTTTATATATTTCTGGAAACGGTAGTGGGAGGTGACCGCACCTCGTTACAATGAGTCATAGGGCGGTGTCTAGCGGATATGAGTCTACTTCTACCTGTGCGGCTCGCTTGCCAGCAATGAGTCATAAGGTGGTGTCTTGAAATTCTTTACCTTATATGGTCATAAGCTTCGCTTCACCTCGGCATGTCCATATATGGTTCTACGCGAGGACTGGATTCCACTCAAATGAGTCACTTAGTGACCTTGTTTCTATTTCTATTCTAGTAGCGATTCGTAACGAGAGTAATATCTTCTTTCATTATAAAATCTCAACATGATTTTTGTTTCAAAAGAATATAAGAAATCTTTAATAAATTGAGTTTAAAGTATACAAATATATGTTAAATATTATTTAACTTCCTTTAGACATACTTTACATAAAGTAGAATAATTCAATTATACAATTAAAATAATTAATAGCATGTCCAAAGCATCAAAGATATTGCTCTCTTTATCTAACAGTTACTAATATTCGCATCTCGCTTGGATTCGCGTTTCTACGTGGCGCATGATACAATTCTATCCTTTTCAGGTTCGTGAATGGCGCTTCGGCGATTGACGCTCGATGATAATATTATTTTCAGTAAGTATATATATATATATAAATATATTTGTTAATAACAATGTTAATAAAAAGTGTTGTTAGCAGTAGTAATAATGAGTCTAATATTATGTTAATATTATTATATGTAAGTAGAGATGGTTAGCACTCCCATTAGTATGGCAAATCAATAAAATTAAATTGTTTATGTAATAAGATTCTTATTATTTTTATATCTTGGAAACAGTCGGGAATTCGATAAGGGTGTATAGGAAATATATTGCAGGACTTTCACTAAAGTATAATATAACATTAAAAAATTTTATTGTTAATATAAGTATTTATTAGTAACAAATTATTTGTTAAACAATTTGGCAATTTTTAATTCACATATTGATGTGGTTATATTCTTTTTGTTCAAGCGGTTTTGTTTTTATAATAAAATTATTTTTTCATATAAAAATTCATTTTATTGTTATAAATATTTGGTAAATAAACAATTGCAAGAATAAAAGTTATTATTATTTTTTATAGGGGTGCTGGTGTAAAGTCGTTGTGCGTGGTTAAAATCTGTATTTACCAGAACGAGTTTAATAGTTAAATAAGCAGCCCGATCTGGGTTGCCAGTTTAGGGTATTAGTGTAAAGGAAATTTGTTTTACGGCCCTGTAATATTCTTTGTATTTATACAGCTTTTATTAATAAAGTGACAATATTTTAGTTTACATAAAAGTTACAATACATTACCTGGAGTACAGGTTAAAAATATTTATTGACATGGTTAATAATTTATTTATAATTGTTTATAAAAATAGGTTGCAAAATAAATGATTATGTAGGAAATGTTTTTCTATCAAATGATTCTAATAATTATTCTTTATACGCGCCTTTATTGTTTTTATTACGGACTATTCGTTTTCTATTTTATTTTAATTTTATTAGGAATCTATATGGCTATCTTTGTCTTACTCTCTACGGGTTGGTATTAAACTATCCTCGTCTCTCGTACTAAAGTCATTCGCTAAATGAATAACTTTCAATCTCGTTTATTAAATTTATTAGTACAATTAGAAAATCGGGATTAACGCTATCAGTGTTTAGAAACATGGCGGATTCCATTTTTATCATAATAATTAGGTGTCAAAATTTTCGTTCAAAAATGAAATTTGTTTATCTTAAAATGTTTAAAAGGGTCAAATATTAAGGTAAAAGTAATTTGGTCTTTCTAAGTTTAAATGGTAGGAAATTCAAGATGGTGGACATAAAACTTTAATAATTCATAACTCGTAAACGGTAAGGAATAAAAAGATGGGATTTCTTTTGTTGTATTTAAGTAATTGAAGACTATATTTTAGGGTGTTTGAAATTTTTGTATTTTATGGATTTCTATAATTTTTAATTATATCTTGAAATTGAAAAGAGATATTAAGTAGGGGTTTTGTAGGATTACTTGACAGGTTCTGCCAAGTGTCTGTAGTGATTTTATTAATTATTTTTAATAATAATTTTACAATAATTTTATTGTTAATTAGTTTGTTTTAAAAGATATAAGAAAAATTTATTAACAAAAGTTGTTGGACCTTTAATAATGGTTTCAATGGTGATATTAGTTAGGTCTGTTAATAATGTAAATTAATTGTTTATAACAATTGTGTTTGAAAAATGTTAATGAAATAGTTATTATTTCGGTGTGGTAATATTCTTTGGACATAAGAAGTTATATTCTTACAATTGGTTTGCCATTAATTAATTGATTTATATTTTATTTCGATTTTCTTGGTACATTCTTATAGAATGGCGTTTCTTTCCGTTAGATCCCAGTCAAACTGAATTTATATTGCATAATGAATCTTATAAGGTTTGTATAATCAATGAATAGCAATAAGCAGTTAATTTTATTGACTCTGGGGACTTTTAATAAGTAATTGTCCAAAGTTCATAATCTGATTTATGAAAATGGGGCTTAAGCTTGAAAATGAGCCTTTAGGCGGTCATATTCTTTAGGCTTGTCTTTGCTGTTTTAAGAACACATAAGGGCGTGTCAGCTGAGTGATTATTGTGACAGTTAAATTAAAGAGTGTATTATAATTTAATATTGTTTTTCAGGTGCTGTGCAACAAGGATAAAAAGAAAAAATTTATGCGGCTAAAGTGATGTACCGTCATAAAGTGATGTTCCGTCAGACGTGACAATACATAAGTGTAGAGAGATAATAAATAATAAAATACAGCAAAATACAAGTGCATAGCTCTTGTATAATTTTGTTTAACTTAATATCTTGTATATATCTCCTGTGTTTAGGATATATGGCAAGTTAGCATGCGGGATTTATGCAATAGTACGGACACTTTGTAAAACTCGAAATCTTCTACGTTCTTTTTCCTTCTTCTTTGGATCGTATAACAATAATCTTTAATACATCTATCGCTTTTCTATTTTCCTTCTAAATTTTTTCAGCTTTATAATCTCCCACTCGGCATGTACCCAGGTAGCAAAATGATATCTAAAAGATATCTAAAAGTTAACCGAAAAAGGACTAGGATGACTTTTCAGTTGGCTAAAAAGATTCCTTTTTGACAACAAAATTGTGTCTCATGTCTACTTAAACGGCACATAATGGATATCCGTACGCTAACTGTAAGGCAACTTATAGCGTTTACCAAATTGGCAACATATGGTCAACCTGTATCAGTTGCCAATAGGTCAACGTAAAGTTACCGAATTGCTATACCAAAATGCTTTACAGAAATGGCCGTCATTCAACAGATGTCTTATAGATGTCCAAAAGATTAACGAAATGGCATCTAAACGGCACGAATAAATGATGTCCAAAAGATATCTTATTTATGGAATATATAGGACAGGGACAGGTGAACAATAAATGATAAAAGTTTATTGTTATCTGAAATCTGGATGTACACAATATAAAGTTAATTGTATTATCTAAAATTATGAGTACACAGTTAACAATCAACTAGTATATTTTATAACATAAAGTTGATATAATTATAATTAATATAATATATATTATATCAACTTTATATTATATTATAAAATATACCAGTTGATTGTAACCTGTGTACTAAGTAATTTTAGATAATACAATTAACTTTACATTGTGTACATCCATATTTCAGATAACAATAAACTTTTATCATATAATATATAATACAATTAATATAAATCCATATTTTACACTATTATTTATATATATATATATATATATATATATATTTGAAACTTTGATAAATATTACTTATTAAACATCCTTACATCTAGAAGCTTAATATTATTTCGCGTGGTAAATTATCGTATCGCATTTTATTCAACTAATGAGCAACATGGACATTTAGAGTAAACTTATCGCTAATGAGCAGTGTTACGTGATGTGGGCGCTAACATTCGTATAACTGGACGGGCTACGGAGTAAAATGTCATTATCTCAGGCCAAATTAAGCCGCCTTCAATTCTACGACAATAATCGGACTCTTCTTAAAGTATTAATTCACTCTATTAATAAACAGAATTTGTGATGCCGTTAATCGTTAGTGACAATCATTAATAGAATCTATTAATATCTATTAATCATTAATATTATTAATATCTATCAATGTATTAATTAATTATAATTTATTTATTATTAATCACTAATCAATGTATCGCCATTAATACGCCAACAATATAATCTTAATAATAATTTATTATTATTAATAAAATCTGCGATAAACATAAATTCATATTAATTATATAACTCATTAGAAAATCTGACAATTTTTACGAATGTTAGCGCGCGTTATTATTATATTCGTGAAATAAACGATTAATTCTTAGCTAATTGGACACTATCGTGCTGACGAAGTTACGACAAAGTTACAAGTATCAAATCGCCGTATAGTGTGAACGAGTTGTACCTATGGCAGAGATAAAGCTTGTTTATTAGCAAAGATCTGAAGCATACTTCCATTTATCGACTTTTCGTTGATGTAACAACGAGCAAAGATGAATTCGAAGCTTAATCAATTACAATAAAAACGTGTGCTGGTGCTAAATATTTCAGTGATAATGCTCTATCAACTAAAATGTATTGCGACTAATGTACAGTATTATATGTACGATAAATTAATAAAGAGTAACTAATACTAAAATTTCAGTGCATTGCGGTGCACATCGAGCTCCAATCTCTCAGATATCTGCTGTCTCTGTAATTTACAAGTATGCAAGATGCTTCCGCGACGATAAGCATTTGATTTTGCTGTGTCAGTATCTATATTGCGTGTATAGACTTTTTGACCACTATAGGAAAAGTGTTGATTAAGCAGTGACAGGATACCTGAGTTATGAAAATGTATGAGCACTAATTGTGTCTCTTCATCTCGTGACGACACAAGTATATACTCATGGAGAAAAATCTTGAAGATTAGTTATACTAGTGGGACGAGTGATAGTCGATTGAGCCTGATTGTCCAACTGGATATCTGTATTAGTCAGTGTCGGTCTTTCATTGATTAGCAAATTGAGGTCTTCTGCGTCATCAAAGCGTTCAAAGAAATCATCAATTTGATGA
>JASTWP010003215.1:0-28076 GCA_030770255.1 Temnothorax ravouxi
GTAAATTATCGAAAAACAGGACAGATTCTGTCACCGTGAATGTTGTTGCACAGTGAATTGCAATTGTGTTCAGAGGTTTTGCTTATTCAGTACTTCTAAAGTATTGCATTATCTTGAATTCTAGCTAGATCAAAGACATATTAGGTTTTTAATTAAATATTTGGAAATAAAAGTTTAACTGTTATGTCATTCTGCTTTTTTTTTTACTCTAGGACGGAGAGACCCGACCAAAAACTGAGAGCGTTTCAAACGTTTTTATGAAACTTTTGAAAGATCAACTTAATGCTCTTAAAGTCACGTTACGAGCGATTCAGAATTATTAAAGAGATTTTTTCAGAAATTCCAATCTTATAAAAATAGTATCACTACTGGCACGTTAACCAGCATAGAGATTGAAGAGGTATTGGATATCTTAAACAATTTAGAATACCTTCTTCATCAAATAGATAATGCTAAAATGTTTGCGGACATGGACGGGTAAGTACGAACCGATACAATTTTCTTTAGAGACACAATTGTTTATTAATATTTTAACTAATTTTTTTTTATTGCAGGCTAACTAAGATCATATCACCATGTCTCAATGGAACAAACAATGAAATAAAATCAGAAGCATTACGCCTTTTAGGAGCAGCTGCCCAATCAAATCCAAAAGTGCAAGCTAAGGCACTAGAAAATGATTTTATCCAAAAAGTAGTTGCACGTCTTGTCTACAAATAGTAAAATTGAAGTAAAATCCAGATGTATGTTTGCTCTAAGTGCCTTAATACGCCAGTTCCCTGCTGCTCAGAAAAGCTTGGATTGATCACGGTGGTTTGCAATTACTTGGAAAGATTCTATACGACGATCAATTACAGATACAAATGAAAGCAATGAAATTAATTAACGATCTAACGATCGAAAGACGGAATCTAGAAGAGATCTACGATGCCGAGCAGCGTCAGCAAAAAATGAGGGAGTACGCTATTACAGACTTCGAGTTAAAATTATTAAGGCACGATTATTGTAAACTCCTAAGTAACTTAATGGTTAAGTGTTTCAAAGAAAAGCTAACTGGCCAATTCAGCATAGAAAATAATGATTTTCTCGAAGTAGTCTCGGACAGTATGATCACGATAGCTCCTGTTTGTAAAAAATGAATTTAAGAACATTAAGCTCTTACCTGTTATAGATAATCTCTTAACACTTTTATCAAAATCCTAATATTATACTCACTGTGGATGAAACTGACGTTTTAAAGAGTTTAATATTACTGATTGAAAGATTAAAACTTACTATTTTTGAAGCACCTCATGATGAACTATGAAAATTTTGAGTTAATATCTAAGATAATTGAAAATTATACGAAAGTATATTGAAGACTATAAACTAAATTCCAGTCTTACGTTAATAAATATGCAATCGTGTGCAATAACATAGGACTATTTAATTTGCATTTGTTTTAGTCAGTGTAAAAAGTTTGTGAAAAGAAGAAAATCATCGACATAGTAATTGCAATAGTTTTGAAAAAAAGAATATTATCTGCGGGTGAAATGATTAGCTACAATTTATAAATCTTAAGGAAAATCTAAGTAAAAAGATATTTTGCTATTCTAACATAGGACTTATTTAATTCCATTTGTTTTAGTCAGTGTAAAAAATTTATCTGCGGATGAATGGTTAGCTACAATTCACAGGCAATTTAAGAAAAGTTTATCTAAGCATAAAAGAAGCTATTTTGTTATTCTAAACGTGTTCATTATATCCCTACTGTAAATAGCTCGTCATACTTACAGCATTGATTAGTGGAACACGCAGGTTCTCGTCTCTTGCATCCAAAGTATGAGATACTAGTCATTAGATGTCAATTAAATTTCAATTCATTTTTTAAATGGCTTAGTAGTTTTTTTCTTGTTATAATGATTTTTTCATTGTAGGGGGAGGTTTCTTTTATATTGGCCTATCAAGCTAAACATTCGAATTAAGCTCGTTTTAAGTTTAAGAGACGGGAATTTTTGATATTTGATTTGATCATGCAGCTCAATTAACGTTTCATGTATACACTTCACAATTATGTGGGGACAACTAAGAAAAATATACTTTGGAAAGTAAAACGACTGAAATATATACGTGTACATAATATGTAAGATTTTAATTATCTGGCTGTCACGTAGTCAAGTACGAATAACTGTTATGTTTTTCTTCTGTTTTAGAATAATTATTTAATAAATTATTTTGTACCGATTATACGCCACATCTTATTGTCTGAAAGTTCCTGTAGCATATATATTTAATATAAAAAAGAAGTGAAATATGAACAATCGTAGAATAGTATATTTTATTTACAAATCATAGTATTAGAGATTACATAGATATGAACAGTTTTCATTTATATAACCATATAATACATGGAAAATATTTGTGTAAAAGATGTTAAATTTTAACCAGTTCCCCAAATAGGGATCTCTATATTACAGGTGAAGAATAGAGCACTCCTGTATCATGCACTCTGAATGAAGTAATACCTTGTTTTCACCTGTTAAGTACAAGGATTGCGTTATCTTGTGCAACTCATAAAGTATGAACATTGCGCATGATACACGAGGCTAAGAGAAAATTACAAGAGCTCTTCTGGAAGTTGCATTCGTCTTTACAAATTGAAAATTTAACAAAGTTTACATCCCGTAGGTATATTTATCTAGATTTCATCTGATTTATATAGCTAGATATCTAACGAAATACGAAGCTCGATCTGGAAAAGATACACAGTAGTACCTTTTATAGATATACTTGACGCGATACATTAGTCTTTTAATAAATTTTAATGAAAATATATTGTCATCATACACAATTTTCTTTAATATCGATAAAGATGGAAATATATCAAAGGATTCTGCATACTTTAAATTTTTCTTGGGGTTTTTTTGGCCGTGAATATTTGCATTAAGATATAGAAGAATACATACTTCGTGAATATTTAATGCCAATTAATATAGGCGTAAATGAAAGGAACATAATTAATTTCGCTTTATACAATTTACTCATTGGGTCTTACGTGATGATCAAAACGTAGTCTCCATGCGATTTTACAACAGGTTTTATTAAATCTGTTAAAAAGGTCGCTATATCTAAACTCGGAATTTATAAAATTTGAGAGCAAGAAAAAAAGAATTTGTGTGTTATTTTATCACAATTAAGTTGTAATGAATGGAAAGAAACTTATTTAGCTATTATAATTTTCTCTTCGTAGTCTCATGTATAACGTTATTACGTTATTAATGACAAACTAACTATTATGAATCTCCTGTTGTGAGTTCGTATATAATTTAAATGTACTGACACATAAATACAATTTTATCATAAGGCAATACCGATAGCACCCAGCATGTCGCAGTATAACTGATAGTCTTTCTAGCAAAATGCAATATCAGTTAAAAATTAAACCTAGTATTGACATATATTGCACTACCCCGGATTTTACTAACTTTGTACGCAACTTTTCTTTACTTAAATTTTTTAGTTTTTTTTTTATTGTAAATTGAAAACATAATTTCAATTTTTTTATCTAATTGAAAAGTTGAATTTGGAAGATTTAACTTTATACTTCATTGGTATTAAATTATTTATGAAATGCACATCCTTGTATTTTGATGAAATAAATATTCACAGCATAAAGGTATAAATGTTAAGAGAAATTCAAAGTGTGCATAAACCTCTAATATATATTTATATCATTATCAATCGATATTATTGTGAAAAATGGTCGATTCTTTGAATTAAATTTTTAACTGATGTCAGATTGTCTTGTTCTTAGAAAAAAATTATTAGTTATGGAAAAATATTAATATTGTACTTTATGATGAAATTTGCATATTTGCGTGTGCATATAAATTAAATGAGGTTTACAATAGCATTTCTCAAATCATCTTGTCATTATATTTTGATAAAATAATATACAAATTCCCTCTTTTTTGCTCTCGTTCACTCTCTCTCTCTCTCTCTTTCTCTCTCTCTCATCCTTCTCTCTCTCTACGTTATTCACTGAAAGACTGTGATAATCTCGGACTAATATTTCTATATTGAAAAATATTCTTAGTAGAAAATATTTTACAACTATTTAGTCCTTGTTACTTAATCTCGAAATGAGAATTGTACTAGCGAGGAAGGAGGAACAGTGACGATAAACGACTCTATTATAATTCAACATAAATTATTTTCATATACTCAAAATAATGATGACAATAAAAAAAATACCACATGTGCTCTTTCAATAAATAGTAGAGAGAAAAAGTATTGTATAACTTTATGGCAACTTCAGAATATTGTACTGATGCATATCAAGACAACTGAAATTTACATTAACATAACAAACTGCTCTGCATAACTATATCATCACTGAAGTATATTTGACCTAAACATAGATTAACGCAGCCATGATAATGACTCCCAAAAGTAAAGCGCCAAGTTGTTTCAAAGATTCTTTTGTATTGGTTTCTTTCAACAGATCGGGCAGGATGGTCACTAAACCAATGTGTATGAATCCTCCTGCCGTCAATGGCAATATCCAATTGGTTCTTTCCTCTGAAAAAAAGTTAGATATAAATTCATAAATTCTATTTAACAAACTTCTAATATCTATATAATAGATATTAGTAAGATTAGATTATTTATATAATATGCTATAAAAATATTTAGAAATTATTTTGTGCAAAGCAATAGATAAAATAAATAAATTATAAAAAAATTATAAAATAAATAACATTATAATGTCAATATCGATAAAATTTTTACACAGCTAAGTTAATAAAAAATGCAACTATATATTGTTATTAGATTAATTTATCTTTCACTATTTTTTATCAAATTTTCATAGACCGTTTTACGTTTCAAATTTTGAAAAATATTTACCTAAACCACCGGAAAAGGAGACGGCTGCCAGAGCACCAACGATTCCACCGCAAGCTGTGATTAACTGCGCCCGCGCAGCATCCCATCTGCTAAATCCGCTTCGTAATAGAATAGCAAAATCGCCAACCTCATGAGGTATTTCATGCACCAATATAGTGAACGTGCTGAGGACACCTACACGGAAGGAAATTAGGAACGAGCCACCCACAGATAAACCGTGAGTAAAATTGTCGAGGAAGTTCATCAAAAGATTTAGGTATCCGGGAAAGGATTTGGGATTGAAAAATTTGCGGAACAAGTCGGAGGTGAATTTCTTTGTCCTTGCAGTCAAACGATTAACAATATTGCTCGGTGAGCGTACGATAGGAGAGTCAACGCGTGAAATCGCCGATGTGAAGCCATTAGTCTTCGCAAGTTTTTTCAAGCAGCACCTCGCCTCGTCGACCAGCGGGCATTCGTCATTAGGACACTCGCTTGCTAATGCAGATTTCATAATATCAGCATCTTTAAAACCGTTCTTTCGCATATCTTTGATACTGATCTTTGGGACTTGAGCAAACTTCATCTTAATGGATTGTTTTTCCAGAAATTGTACCTATTGCAAAACGTGTTCGATCATTAGACAATTATTATCGATTTTAAATAATATTATAGCATTAGAATTTTAATTACATTACCTCGGTCGTATTTTTCAGACACTTTTTTAGAAAACTGTTCTTCTCAGTGCACGTCATTGTGATACAATTATTATTATCCATCTCTTTTTCTTTATTTACATCTTTGATCGAAGTTTCATCAGTCTGCTGTTCTGCAATGATCGGAGCTTCCTCGTTTACAGCGGCGATGAGTTTCTCGACGATTACGAAGAACAGAAAGGCGGACAACACCCACAAGCCTGCAGGCGTAGACGCGTGATTATCTTTGGCTGTAAAATAAAATACATAAAAAAGGTAAGTCAAATAAAAATGAAATATTTTCAAATAAACTAATTTTATAATCATTACTAAAGTATCATTTATAATGTCACCAAATAAGACTGATCCATATTCACAGTCGCATAATGTATTGTTTTCTTTAACGAGTTTTTAATATTCATTAATTATTATTTTAAATTGTGTAATTTATTATTACGGTTTAACTATTCTTTCTACTGACAATAGCGACAAAGGCCCAAGAAATATAAGATGAAAGCTAGGAAATTTGCAATTCAAACCGAGCAATTTACACGGATATTACCAGTCCGCCGATCACTTCGAATTTCTAACGCGGTTCGGTCGGAGGGACATTTAATTTACGTGGACGCAGCTGGCAATTCAAATCTGCAACTGACGCACAATAGAATTCGAAGCCGCCGCTTAAATCGTTCATAAAGCTCTCGGCGATGCTCTTCAAGACCGCACTGACCGCAGTCGTACTCCATTAACGTGCAGGACGTTGCAAAGCGCATTCAGAACCTATATGTAATACGCGTGCAATATCATATAGAACAAGCCAGGAATACCAGATATATTTTATCATATTCGTTACATATTCGTACTGTGTCGGATTTCGCCATACCAGAAATATCAAGCGAAGGTTCATTAATGTAGATAATCTAGGCTATACTCGTTGTTTTTTTTTTTTTACGTTTTCTCCTAACGCCGTTAGTTTTGCATGACGTACAAATACATCATGCAACCGTATTACTCGTTTAATTAGTTTAATAATTGCATGAAAGAATGTAAATCTTATACGCGATAAAAATTGTTCTTTTTATACACGTGTGTGTAGATTTACTTCTACCCATTATTCTTCACGAAGTAATTCTATTCATTTGCGTTATTGTAATCAACTTTTTATATATTTTTTTACGACAAGGTCAATCTTATCAATATGATACATAAAAATTTCCTTGTACGATAAGATAGATCCATTTAGTTACGTCACCGCGTATGTATACAAGGAAGAAAGTTCTACATGAAAAAACAAATGAAATTACCTCTTGTTTGAAATTCGCTCGCAAATGCTTCCGGCAGAAGATGTAGAAAAACATCGCCCAGCAATGCGCCTACGGCAAAGCTCAAAAGGATCTTCAAAGTACCGCCGATTTCTGCAATGAAAAGGATAATGAATTAATGCTCATTCCATACGTGCGGATTAGACAGATAGAACATTCAAATTGTATAAATTCGACTTTGAGATTGGATTAAAGAAAATCTTGAAACGCAGAGCTCGTATTTCATCAATAAGGAAAAAGATTATAAGAGCAAGGAGCAAAATGTGCGATATGAGAAAATGCAGTCGACGATGGAAACCATAAATCCTGCAATCAATCGTTCGTACGTAATAGGTATATCGTTGCGGACGCGTATGGTAGACGAAGATAAGTCTGAAGCGAATTCATGTGACAAAATGAAGTACGGGCGTTATGCTTCTTTGCGCGTAGGTCACGGAATTTGTGCGCCCGATGCAATTGACTCGCTCTGATATTGCCTACGTACATTTATCTCATATTTAGATCGCACAAATGGAAGATTCGCAACGCTTAGGTTTCTTCTCGAAACAATTTCTCTAACGTCGATTTATACTCGCGGTGGAAATTGGTAAAAATTAACTTTCCTTCCCGGCTACTCAATATTTATTTAAATTGCATATATTTGTACTTCGCAAAAAAAAGAAGTATAAATAATCATAAATATCGCGATGTGTGTCGAGAAAAAAAGTTAATTAATTAAATTGCAACTGCAGTTAATAAAGACATGTTAATTACGGAATATGCAGTTATAATAGTTAATAGTATATGTAGTAGTGTTAATACCTGCAGTTATCTATTTAGGAAAGTGTATACGGTGCATCATAAATTATGAGGCATGCACATCACGTTAAGCATACGCGACTAGCTCGTGTGATGACAAATAAAAAATTTATGATTCTGCGTATATAGTACGACGTTCGACGCAATTGATAACCGCTAATAGACTACAGTAGCCTATCTGCTCTGCTGCAGCAACAGTATGCAGAGGAGGCCACCAGATGATAACGACGCGTGATGTCAACGCGTGATTCATAGGGAAAAGAGAGGAAAAGGAATATAAATAATACGTGAGCGGGCCTTGATCTCATTTTGACACGACTACGATTGTATCGCCGTTCTTCTCTTGAACTCGTTTGTCGCAGGTCGCAGCTCTCGGACTGCATGTCGTGAAGAAAAATGCAAGATGTTTTAAACATATTATCTTCCTATCGTCATAGAATTCTAATGTAGATGCTTGTACTGCAATCAGGAACTTATCAACTTTATGAAACAATTACCAGTAAACGAGCGTCGCAATTTGATTGTCTTTACGTTCATTTCTACTGATGGAGATCTTCAATCGATTTAACTTACTTTCTGTCTTTCTAGTTCTATAAAAAAAAAAAGAAAAAACTAGAAAAGTAAGTTAAACCGAGATTAAAGTTAATCTACATTGATTAGAAATAGACATTAAAGATATGAGTTTTGACTCGCTATAACTTGCAATCAGAGATAAGTCAATGCGACGCGCGACGTCTCAATTTGAGAGATTTCCGATGATATATTTATTTATATCCGTAATAAATATCTCACCCATAGTGTTCCAACAATATTATTCCATAAATTCGCATATTATTTCATTAACTGCACGTTGTTATTGACAAGATTAGCTTATTCTTATAGGAAATAATATTTCTGATATGTCAGCGTCAATTTAACCATACAGAATCGGATGAACAGAAAGAAAAATATCAGTTTCCGGGACACCAGCACATTGTTAGCCAGTTGTAAATTCGTGTGGGGGGTCGACACATCGACAACTTGTCCGATATCACGACCTACTTCTGATACAGACGTATTATTATTACACTATATCGGCATTAGGTTGCATCAGTTTCAATTAAAAAAAAAAAAAAAAAAAAGATTCGATCGGTATAGTTAATATAACTGGAATGGAAAGAGAAACAAAATGTTGCTAGAAAGTAAATGTGTAACGTGCTGACGGTGCAGACAGATAAGATTGGACAATAAGGATATTTTTTTTCTCTCTCACGCAAATTCTACTTTTCATAAACAAGCATTATTTTATGAGTAATCCTTTCCTTTATTGCATTATTCTTTATTCCATTATAATATTATAAGTTATTATAATATGTAATATATATCGTATATAATATAATGTTTTCATTAAGTAAATTATTTGAAAAGTTTAATTTTTTAGAAACATGATAAAGATATATAAATTAAATATATAAATCAAAAGATTTTTATATATTAAATTTTTACAAGTTTTTTTTTTGAAGATTACAAGTGTGAAAAAGATCTGCGACGTATGTCGAGTTTTCATTCAAAATATGTGCAATCTGTTATTCTCCAAAAGCGATCCACTCTTGTACAAGAGCTAGGCAAAAAGCTGAAATTTTTCATAACCTGTGTAGGATCAAAGACTGATTTACTGAAATGAGCTTTGTGAGTTACGTCTTCTTCCCAAGGGGAAACATCGCTTGCATGAGCGCGAGGCATGTGTGTGTGTATCTCATTTGAAATTCTAACCTATAAACGTGCATCGTGCATGTAACTGGCAATGTAACAATAGCAGACGCTTTATATCTCGTATTTGTTTTTAGTTTGAGCAATTGCTTGTGGATAAGCACGTTTCTGCGCGTTAAAAAGTTTAAATCATATAAGATTAAAAAAACAATAGAACTGCACTCCTGTTGCGTAACACAGGAGATAAACCTGCACGATGTTACGCGAAACATCTCTCTGGAACGCGTGCACGGTGTCACATGAGAAAATATCTTCATCAGCATCAGCACGACGTTAGTCATAAAATGTGCGAGGTGAGACTCGGAAAATTCAATAAGTAATACATATTTAATGTATAAATAATAACTAGCAAAATATTACTCTGATGATTAAATAAATACTACAAAATCTAAAAAAAAAAATTAGTCAAGAGAATTTACGTTCTAATTCAATTTAATTGCTCCGTTCAAGAAAACATGCCTTTACTTATGTCCTTGTTATTGTATCTCGATGTGTACTTGAAAATTTATTGCGTCGGGCATTTTATATGTTGCAATAATCGCACGCATTGCGAGAGTTAGCATTTATTGACGCATTTCCTAGAAGCGTGTGTGCAATTAATTTCTCTTTTGATATCGAGCTCTCGAATAGTGTGCTAAAACTGATTTTTCCTCTATTCGTTTTTCATGTAAAAATTACTAAACAATTAAAATTACGACGCTATAAATATAAAACAGTACTATAGATTTTGGGGACAATTTCATGTTTATATATTAAAAATGAGAAGAAAAAACGAAAATTGGGAACGCTGTTAAAATGCGACAAGATGCGCATAAAGAAAGATAATGATGGGTACTTGTAATTTGAATAATGATACATGTCGCAAATTCGTAATAGATGTCGATGTCGAAACTGCTATTGGAATAATAATTCCATTGCGTAATAGAATTACACCAAGAATTATATGGAGAGTAACTGAGTTTTTAAGGTATAGTAAAAAACCGCATAATGAAACCGTTAATATATAATTTAACGGATTTATTTTGTAAACGTAATAGGAAAATTTACATAATAATATACGAATATTAAACCTTTTCGATTTAATTTCGGAATAAAATTACGTTTTTCTTTAATGAGTTATTTTAAATGCCAGATTTGTCGACAATAAATTACAGGCTTTTCTCGCATTACATTAATGACATTTTAAATTTAATTTTTATAATATTCAGGAGAGTAAGGCAAATGTAACAAAACACAACAATTTTGCAATCAAACAAGGGAAGATGTTTTAATTGTTAGACATAAATGCTCAAATTATCTTATAAATGTGTATCGTCAATCGAATTATTGCCATCTTCACAAGACTCACATAAAATATTCACATTTTACGCAGTTATCGCAGTATATATACAATTATGTAAGATTATTTCTGATATTAAAATAAATCATGCACGATCTTACATACTCGACATGCACGCATGTTTGCAGGTTTTTCCCCAGTATTACGCGAGTATCAGGCTTCCTGGCACGTGACTGATAAATAAATGATTATCGTCCCACGGGACTGCACAATAGGCGTGTGCAGAGATTCCAACGTTCTCGAGAAGATGATAGCACGTCGAAAGATCGTGGCAGCGAATCGTAACAACAGTTTCCTCGAAGACTTCGAAAATATACTAGATAAAACTACGGTGGCGAAACTTCTGACAATTTTATCAGATGTTTCAAAAAAGTAACAAGCGTATTGTGTGTCTTTTCTATATATAAATTTAATTTCTTTTTCATGAAGATATAATCCAACGCATTATTACTCTGACAATTAATTAGTACACTTTGGCAAGCTAAAAACCTGCAATTATGTAAAGATTAACGCAACGTGATATTTTTAACAAATTTTTAGCCAAAATTCGTAGCGCGAAACACATTTCCATTGGTGAAACGATTAATGTTAAAAGTTAAAGAATTATACAATATTACAAGAACATAGAATGAAATATTCATTATAAAGATAACATTAAATTTCTTTGAAAATGTTGTTATTGATTAGTTTATCTTGTATTTTTTATGACAGTCTCGTAATGCGCGTTATCAAGAATTCTGAAGTAGTATATACTCGTCGCATCTTGAGAATACAGATGTGACAATTGTATTATCGTATTACATGGTTAGAATAAATCGCTATATTTTTCTTCTGTAGTTCGTGGAAGAATGATATCACGCAAAAATATTAATGTATTATAGTAAAATGCATATTAGTAAATATGTATAAAGACTAAAGACCAAGTGAAAGCAAGCGTGGGGGTTAAAGCGTAATTAAAACTTATGTAAACGTAAATATTACATATTATACAATAAATTACAAATTAAATGCACTTCTTTAATTTAATTATTCTGCACTGAAGAGAGGTTTAAACCTAAGACCGAAACGCGTATATGTTATTGTAATTTATTGTATAATGCGTAATTTACGTTCGCTTCACCACCGGCGCTTCCTCTCACTTGCCTTTATATGTATTTTACTAATTTGATTGTATATCTGGAGAGCTATATCGTTGTTTTCGTATAGATTAATGTATATGTAGATATATTAAATAATATGCAAATTAATAGAACACAGAACTACGCTCATCGTTCCCACTCTGCTAATTTGTATAAAATATAAAAAAGATATTCAGTTACTGTTTTTATATTTTTATATTGAGATAAATCGATTGGGTAGTCATAGAAAGTAAGGGAAAATAAGAAAATAAGTGAATTCGAAACGTCTAGTACTTAAAGAATTACGTCATAATTATATATAACTAACGATAAAAGAGTTTCATTATCTCATATCGATGTTACCGATATAGAAATCGTCAAATATGACAATAATCATATTTGATTGTAAATTGTAAAAATTGTGAGATTAGAGAATTAGTTAAAGTTGAGATCATCAAGCAGGGGAGAGAGAGGTGAAACTACCAAAAAAGATTTAATCTGTGATAAAGTTGAAAAAATAAAACTATATCAAGAGAGTTGATCGATTATTTCAGATTATTTTAGCGACGCAGAAATACGCGCGTAACGAATGACCGCCGACGGCAATAAAACTATTAGACCGACACAAATGTTGGGAAGTATATTTATCGATCAAAGTTCCAAAAGTAGTTTAACATGCAATATTGACGATGTAGATTATTATAGATAACTTGATGAACAAAGTTCACGGTAAAATCTATTAATATGCAAGTTGGTGCGTTTAATGCATAAAAGATAAAATCTGTTCTGCAATTCTCATTGTCCTCATTTAATAGAAAAAATTATTATCGCAGAGAAATGTAAAGTAAAAAGAATATTTAACAGTTTAAAAGAAAATTTGTTTTTCTTTCTGTGAAATTACCATCTTATTTTTAGAATAATTGATTATTGATTCGATATAATTGATAATGGGATGCTGATTTCATCTTCAATATCGGCACAAAAGATAATTCATATGGTATCAAGTGATAAATCTTGTTAATATCTTATTGTTAATACATATATAAATCTTCTTGTCATTTATTTTTTCATTGGATTGATATCGCTCGGAAGATCTGTTATGCCCGATCTACAATAGCTGTAGTAAGCCTCAAGCCATAAGAAATTGACCAATTACAGGCGAATGTGAGGAGAATAATCGACTGTGATTGGTCAATTTCTTACATATTAAGGCTTACTACAGCTATTGTAGATCGGGCATTAGATAAAAAGCGAAAAAAATTAAGTGCGAGGTGATTAAAGTTACTATTTTTATTTGAGCAGTGACTTAAAAAAAAACATGTCTTTTTAACGCGGCACGGACTTTTCCACGGACTTTTAACGATAAAAACTAAAATTGTCTGGCTTGAGATTAATGATTGCAATATGTACCTACACATAATATATATTGCAGTGATATATGTCTTATAAAATTTGCTATAAATTTTATAAACGTAATTCCTTGATAAACTCGAAATAAATTTTAATTGTATTTTAATGGACAGGCCACGTTTTATTTCAATTTTTCAATGCTTAATTGCTCGTCTTGTTAATATGAAACCCACAATTAAATTAAATTAAAAATTAATTAATTTAATTGGTAAAAAATCTTTAATCTTCAATACTACATCATTCTTGTCCTGGACTGATTTAAATGGATTTAAACGTGCAAAAATGGATTTTAATTGTAAAAGTTCATTGGAATGTACGCTTTCAAATGCAAAGATAGATGCGAACTTCGCGAAATAGCTCGTAAAAGCAACGTGAAAAGGTCCGACGACGGTTCCGGATCGGCGCGCGAATGAATCTTTGTCGCCGACATGCAATTTAATCGCCGATAGAAAAAGTCGGTGTCGTAATACGAGTTTTTGTGTTCGCGCATTAGGGGAACGAGTAAATTCTAAATTCTCGCAACTTTCTACATTTGTAATTTTGTACGAAACTTTGTACTATTAAAGTTTCGCTTGGCGATGTAACATTTACCGTTAATCTCGCTAGTACAACTTGAAATCGCCGCATCGTTGATTCGGAAAATACGAGATAATAGAGAAAGTTATGACACGCCGCTCCAACGTGGACATAACTGCGGTATTACTCGCAAAATGGGAACAACGAGAATATATCTGAATTTGCGAGAGAAATGCCGAAGCGCGCGTCTAACTGCGATTCGTTAATTTCAGTTATCCGTTTAGAAACATGTTTATCTAGCCAATTAAAACCGCTTGCTCTCGATAAATTCGCTGTTACGTTGTACGATCAACTTGGGCGTCTCAGCGGAAATCCATCTATTCGCCTCGATTGTTGAGAAAGGAACGAAAGAAACAATGTATCATTTATCTTCGCTCAAGAAGATGCGAAGAGAGAGAGAGGGAAAACCAGCGGATGAGAAACGGACTTTCGCATCGCGTCGTATCTCGGCGTGATTCCATGTACGAAAGTTAAATTGAAGTCGGCGATTGAGAACACGATCGATTCCAATTGTTGCCACGGTCACCATTATAGCAACCGCAAATTCGCCAAATGTTATCGGCGCGAATGGAATTTTGGCGAATACCGTCAGACGCGATTCTCTGTGAATATTAAGATACTGGTTTTGTCTCGAGGGAGGTGCGATTCGGCTCGATATCAAAGCTCGAAAATGTGTTGGCTTTGGGGTGCGTATCTAGCGTGCGTTCCTGTGTAGCTTGTATAGCTACGAACTGTTGGTAGCTTTGAAATATTTTTCGCTATTTTTCCAAAGGTATATCCGCGGCAGACGGTTAACGCAAATATGTGCAGCTTCCTCTTTTTCTGTCCAGCTGCGACCATGCAAAACCATCATGCGACGACTGTTTACGGATTACTTCAACCGACAGAAACTCTCCGAGAACGAATAGCTATATTAGATCGTACCAAAATGGTCCAAGTTTTCAAACAAGTATACAAGGTTTCGGACGTCAAATACGTTACACTTTGTAGTATATTACCGTGCGATTTATCAGACAATAAAACGAACGAAAACAAGTTATATTCTTCCCGTCTTCAAAAGAGCAGTTCGCAGAAAAATATTAAAATGCACAGTCCAACTGTTCTGTCGCTTTGAGCGACATCAATGTACTTAGCGTTTCTGTGTAAACCAACTGTTGTAGCTTTATGACGCATTTGTCGCTTTTCCAAAGGGTACTCTGGGAGGCTCCACGAAAAACAAGATTAAGCGTGCAATGTCGTGTGTTAAAACAACGTGTTGCAAAATTTTTGTTTTCAGCTGTCGCAGGATGTCGCGACACTCATATGTCGCACGATAAACATTGTATGATAATTCATTCTATGATAAACATTGTATGATAATTCATCGGACAGAATTGACTTATCGATTTTATACCACACGTACATACCAAGACTAATTTTATCGGGTCGGAGGAGAGTCGATGTCTTCCGCAGTGTCATTGAACTTGCGCAGCTGTCACTTATCAGAATGATAAAATACAAATGAAGCGCATCATATTCATCAAATTTCCCGTTATTTCGCAACCCTCGGTGGAAACGCTATATGTATGCGTCGATATTGGCAGCGATCGTCGACAACGAACTCTCCACTGCCTCGTGCGTAGTTAAATTTCAACACGTGGCGATACCGATCTGTTTTTAGGCAAGCGTGAATGCAGCTCTCTGTCGAACGATATTTAATTGCGTACAGTAAAACGTAATTTTTGGAATTGGAAGTACGTATATACATGTAACGGGCACATTTTTATGCTTTGCGCGCAGTGCTTCTCGTTTTAACAAATTAAATGGCTTCTGCAAACGTTTTGCAATCGAGCAGACGCTATTTCGGTTCGCGCGACTAAATTAATAAAACGCGATTAACTTATTTTTCTTTCCATATCCATTGTCCGTTATTCTATCTTCCAGTCATAAAATAATTGCGAGCATATGATTATATATAATAATCTCGCTCACTGTTAAGTATAAAATATGTATAGCCTTCGCTTCGCTATGTAGTTAACGTTAATTGGTGTGCTCGCGAAAAAAAACCGCATTTGAATGCGGCACTTATTACTTACACAGCGACATAATAAATATTAAAAAGGTGAAATTCCGAGTGAGTTTTATGTGAACAGCGTATTTAAAGCCACTTCATTTTTAATTGCCTTCTTTAAAAGCTTCGACAAATAATCACCTCGGTCGTTCTTATCGTTAAAGAAAATGCAACGGCTCGTTTTTATTACGACTAGAATAGTCATATATTGGTTATAATAATTTCTGCAACGAGGGAGATAAAAATAAAACGTCGAGTTCACCGACGGATTTGTTACTTCGTTATATTCATTTCCCATGGAAAATATTACTGGAGTTAAGCTCTTTTATGGAAATGCATCACGATGAGCACACAATAAAAACCAATTATCACGAAAAAAACGAGAGAAATTTATTCCCTCTCGTTTTTATCGCGTCTGCTCCGTTGAGTTTCAATAATAATTGAGTAAATCGTCCTACTGCGGTTACCAGTTACAGTATAGTAACGATAGCGAATTTTTAAAAACAAAGCTAACGAGGACTTGATTACAAAAGCTATGTGCTTTGTTTGAAGCTGTCGTGTTTTTTGTACCTGCGGTCATCAATGCATCAAGATGTTAACAATAGTATTTCAGACACAATCAGTGTTGATTTAATAAGTGAAAATATTTGAGAACGCGGAAAACAATTGTACTAGAGTTATAATTATACACCATTTACGATAATGGATGGTAATACATGGAATCAAGCAGCAAACTGTGGTTTCAAATTTCTAAAGAAAATACAATAGTGGAACATAAGAATATAAATCGGTCCAAGTCCTCAGATTAACTCCGATTTATCCTCCACGCGTATATAATTCGCAATAGAATAATGCGAAGCAATTTGGAAAGCTCTGAATTTTGCGATTTCGGCCAAGTATGACTTATCGCGTGGCAACCCTTACGAAAAAGTAGTACTAGCAATCAGTACTCAGTACTGAGTGATCAGTACTCGTAGTATTGATCACTCAGTACTGAGTACTGATTGCTAGTACTACTTTTTCGTAAGGGAATCTGACTTATATGTATGCCGACGAATCAAATTGCGACAATTTTCGTCAAGATCATCGTGCGTTATTCAGAAGAACCGTCTCATAGTTATACTAATCCAGATTGCTCGGCAAAAACAAGAATGACATTGCTGAACACATGGTCAGTTTACGCCGCGACTATGTAAATGAGCGATAGTCGCGACCGTCGCGACTGATAAGGCAACGATCGTTCAATATGCAGCGCATTGTATGATTTTTCAGTTTTATTGTATGCAAAAAATTAATTAATGTGTATGATGAAGAATTCGTGAATTTATACAAATTTTGTATAAAGTAATGAGTTTCATTTACGATATTTCTTTTGTATGAAGAAAATAGTGGCGTCAGATATCAAAATTAGACCTGTGTACTTTGATCTCAATAAGGAGACGTACTAATCTACATCCTAATACCATGCATATTCGTTAATGACTACCGTATTTTACATATATACATTTACATCAACACTACCGGCCTGGTAATTATGCATATTAGGGACGACCTCACAGATTTCAATGGTCTTGATGTATATTATCAAGGACACGATTCTGAGTACTTTTAAAAGGTTTTAGCCGTCGTTAATTAAAAAGTCATTAACAAAATAAGTCTAATGAATAGAATGTAATTAAAAAAAATTTTTTTTTAAATTAATTTACATTTTGTCGAAGCTCATATTTTTCTCTCTTTACATCCTCGAAGAGTTATTTACCTCGAATAATGCTTCGCCATTTGGAAATGAGTTGGACCAGATTAGGAGTTTTTTTGGGGAAAAAGGTGCAGAGGAAGGGGATCTGCCTATGCATTCAATTTAATACGTTTTAATACGGATTCTTAATTAGCCAGATTTATTCTTTACGTATCGGATACATATTTGCCATAAATGATACTAAAAAAAAGTATCAATCTGTTCATGATAATCATAACGTCGATAAATGTGAAATTCAGCTGAATATCCCATATAATATTCTTTCTGAATTCTGAGAAATATTTGCACGAGTTTCACGTCAAGCGCGTTCAATAATGCTATGTCTGTTTACGTTCTTAGCAAGTTATTATTTGTGATAATCAGTATACTTTTGCTAAGACTGTCTTAGAGTGTACAACAACTACTCAATAGAGCAACTACTTTGCCCTCCACAAAATATATATCAAGGCCATTGAAATCTATGAAGTCGCTTCTAGTATATATAGTATAATTACTTTAGGCCTGCGTACTTTGATACCATATCTTAATAGGGAATGTAGTAGTACTACGTATCTATACATTTGAATATATAGGTACCTTCTACTCGTTAATGACTATACCAGATTTACATGCGCGATGTAGATTCGCTGCCATATAGAATTTTTAACTTTCGATGGCTGCGTTCCGATATTCACTGCCAGTATTAAAAATCTGTAGTATACGTGACGTAAACTGTATCAGATTTTCAGTACTGACAGTGAATATCGAGACGTAGTCGATGAAAATCTAATCGTTCATTGACTAACGTCTTCATTTATTTTCCGTTCGATAAATTCTGTATACACAACATACGAAATATTAGTTCTTATAAAAATATCAAAGTATATTATCTTCATAAAATGTTATGGTTTTGTCATCGACAATAAAATCGGAGTAGCGGATTAAGATCTATATGTAATTATTATATTAAAGTGCAAAGCAAAGAATAATTTGAAATTGTGTAGAAAAAAATGTGCACATTGCAGAATATAAAACTGATTATTAAAACCGGGACTGACTATGGAAAAAAGTTTCACCATAGCCAGAGGGAAGGCTCGATAATCACTTTTTATTTCATTATATACGAAGAATTTGAAAGTAATTATTAAAATGGAAAAATGGAAATATTAAAAAAGTTAAAAAAGTTATTCGACCGTAGTTAGAAAATTGAACTTGATATTCACCCCTTCGTTTCGTTGCACACATTCAAGACTAATAACAGTAATTATCAGGGAAAAAAAATTTTACTCGGCCGTAGTCGGAGAGGAAATTGAACCTAATATTCACTTAATATTCACCCTTTCATTTCGTCGTATGTATATACACATCCAAGAATATAGAAGTAACTATTAAAACAGATGAAAACATTTTACTCGGCCGTGGCCAGCGCCGCAAATTAAGCTTAATATTCACCATTTCATTTTATAATAATTATTAAAACTAATTATTAAAACGGAAAAAAATAATTTTTCAACCACAGCCGGGAAACTAATCGTATAAGCTTGAGATTCCCTCTCTTCGTTAATCACATCGCACAGATCTAGCCGAATTGCGTAATTAAAAAAGTTATTCGGCAAGTCGCGAGAACGAGATAGAGCTCGGAGATTAGATTAAAAAAAAAAAAAAAAAAAAAAAAATTCTCTCTCACGTCGCGTCGCGTATTTTTGTTAATACGTTGCCTAAAGGAGAGAGAAAGAGAGAGAGAGAGGACACTAACCGCCGGTTTTCAAGTCCACGCCGTCCTGGATGGGGATGAGCCACAGGGGGAAGATACCCGTGAGGCCGACCATGGTGCTGCCCAGCAGAGAGAATATCCACGGATTGTACGAGAAGTAGCCTACGATTTCGTGCCAGGGCAGCCATTCGTCGGCGCCGGCGAGGATGCCGTCGCAGGCCGGCAGGACGTAGCCCGCGTCCGTGCAGTTGTTACGGGTGCACGCGTACGACGACGCCGCGGCGGCCATGTTTGTTGTCGTCGCGCGATTCTCTCTCCGATGTCAAAGCGTTCTCAAAGATCCTCGACGTTCCCCGACGTCGGAATTAAGCTTCCCGGGAAACGGACGTCGTAGTCAATATGTATCTGGCTCCCTCCCTCCCGGTCAAGGTTCACCTCTCGCGCACGAAAACGCGCGCGTGGACGACGTCGAACTGACGAGCCGGAGAACAATTGTCCGGCTCCCACCGGGAGATAACCTCCTCGCTCCGCCGCGCTCCACGAGGAAGACGATGTTATCGCCGCGACGCGACGTGACCGACGCGCGATCGACGTGAAATCGAAGTCCAGATCTCTCAACGGTCTCCGCGACGACAAGTGGAAGGTGGAAGGACGGGGCGCGTTCGTCAGTGTAGTCCAGTTTTTTTCTTTCCTTTTCTTTTTCAGCGCGAGCCCTCCGTCGTTCTCCACGCTCTCTCTCTCTCTCTCTCTCTCTCTCTGGCACCACAGTGACCACTCCGGATGCTGAATTCAGCCTGGATGGACCTCTCTCGTCGCGGTTGGATCGACAACCGAGTGACAACGACCGCCGAGCGACCGACTAGCCTACACTGAGGACTGAGCACGGACGCTTGGAATCAGGACGTCGCCGCTGCCTGCTGCCGCCTCGTTGACTCGTTCCGGCCCGTCGTTATTTCATGCCGCCGTGCCGATCCGCGGACAAAGGCATCACCGACGCCGTGGTGGCGATTGGCGATTGAACGCGCGCGCGATCACGATCTCGCGGAGACGCGCGTCGCGTCCCCCTTCTCCGCTCCGCTTTCTCGATCTCTTTATCGCTCTCCGCTTCCGCGCTTGATTAGCTCGCTTTTGCCTCTCGCACTCTTATCAGGGATTCACTGGTGTATCACCGAAGTCGCAGCGATGAGCGACGAGCGACCGACGACGACTGACGCGCGTTGCGCCGTGGAAGGCCCCTTTTATAGCCGTCGGCCACGTTACCGCGAGCGGAAGCGAGAGGGAACGCGAGAGCGACGAGGATGACGTTCGGACAGCGTCGGCGATGGCGGCGGGTGGGAAACGAGAGGCGGTTCAGCGGGGCGACGAGGGTTGGTTCGTGCTCCGCGCGAGCGGAGTAACGGAGAACGCGAAAGGGTCGAGAGAGAGAGAGAGAGAAAGAGAGAGAACGATGCGACCGCGAGGCGAAGAAAGGGAGAGGAGAGGAGAGCGCGCGGAAGGAGAGATCAGAGAATCAGCGAGGATGCGCAGTGGAGGATGCGAGTCGCGTTCGTGTTCGTTCGAGGCTGACGGAGGCGCTGCTTTTCGAACGGAGATACGTTCGGTTTCTCCGTTGTCCTTCAGCAGATTGGCTCCTCAAACAAATCTATAATGCTTCGTCGAGATCATTACAATTAGAAGTGGAAGACGAGGAAGCGATCGAGCTGTAGGTTCAAGGACGCGTTCGGCTTCTTGCGCAACGATTGCGCGTGTCTGTGTATATACACTGTACATCAGACTGGAGCGTTGCCCTCTTCGAGCTGCTTATGTCCCGATTTTGGGATACTGTGCTGTCTGGGTAACATGTTTTTCTTATACAATTAGATACTTATTATAATTTTTCGTTTTTTTGTTGTTGCAATCAATGTCATTATTTGTCGATAGGCATATATCCTAGGCTTAGCGATGATAGCCTTGATAGCATCAGCGTCTTCCTTCAGTTTGGACAGATATTAATTCTCGCGTGTCACCCTTCCGCGCGCGCGCACGCTTCGTTTTCCTATAAACTGCCCTAAAGGAACGAAAACCGAGACGGGGGCGGGGGACCAAAACTGGATTACGTACGCGAGTGCTTTGTGACGCCGGATCGATCTTGCGTCGCGTACAAGTCAAAGGAATCAGAATTGTATTTGCGACGTGAACGTTTCGACAGTAATTTCGATTCGCAACCGTGAGTTATCATTTGGAAAAGACACTCTTCCGAACATTGAGCGTGAAGCAATTGTTTCACTCAACTCGGATTGATAACAAAATATCTTTAGAAAAGTAGAATAGCGAAATACACATCCAATAATCGACGGATTAATTTTAAGTAAATATCTGCCGAAACATGATTTTGTTCTTTTCTTTCCTTTGGTATCCCGTATTCGCTTATATTTAAGATTATTCTTGAATGCTATTTATACCGCTAATTGGCAAAATTCAAAAGTTATACTATAATTAAATATCGTTCATGTTTCATGTATTTAAAGCCTTTACCAACGTTATTTCAGATATGCACATATTCGAATTAAATGTTTCAAAATATCTTAATCTCTTATTAGCGGCATTTTAATTAAGAAGAATTAATATCGCGCAATATTTCCGTTCAGAAAAGTACTTGAAATATGTCAGAAGCAGGCGATTAAAAATCGTCACCTTATCAGATTGTATGATGGAGCGATAGCTTTTATTAATTTGACGAAATATATTTGTAAAAATTACTTAAGTAACGAATGTGATGTTCGTAATAATATAGAATGTGTCATACGGTTTCAAATTTTCCAAATCTGTTTATAAATGTACAAGTTATCTGATATTTTATTCGTCAAATCTCGTCTCGTGATCAACGTTTGCTCGTTGCGACACAATTTTGTCACGCAATAAAATTAAATCACGAGAAAATAACTCGACCTGATATATTTATATGATATAATTAGTACGTTTTATTTTATTGTATTGACGTAAAGCGTTATCCACCTAATCTTCGATGAATTTCTTTGACTCGAGAGTTAAGAAATTATTGCAGAGATATCGCATAATTACTTTCTTCTCGCGCGATAGTGGATTGTATCGTCGCGGTCGGCTCGTTGCAATTTGCTAATCTTATCTATCATGCGCTGATCGCCGTAAATAGCGAGGAAAGAGATGCGCAGTTCTCAAACGTGAGTCGATAATTAGACGTGGACTCCTTGGACGATCACCAATTCGCGTCAACGGACGTCGGCGAGTGCGTATGAGTAGCGAATACGTATAAGTCGCGCATCCGGTCTAATGTTTATCGGCTTTCGCAGCCGATTCAAAAACATCGAGATTTACGTAACATCTTTATTGTGTGAGCGCGCGACGTTGAAACTTCCTCGGAATATATATTTCACAGCGAAGAGATAACGGTATCAAGCGATTGAGCGATCGATAATTCGATATATAATTTCTATGTGCAATTGCGTTTTCTAAATAAACAATTCTTTGCTATGAGATCCTGTGATAAAGAGTTTCCTTATTTATACATATAACACGTTTATAGATAGCTTGTCGTGAAGACAAAGTTTTTACACAGAATGTTTTAAATGTGTGAAGGAACTCGATGAGGCTCTAAATTTTGATTTTAGGGCTATTCGAATGCGATGGCATTTATTTCAACAAAATGAACACACACCTTGGCTTTGAAACATCACAGTCATGAACCTTGATTTCGTACAATGGATATGGATGAAATGTCTTCGTGATGGTATAATTGCGAGAATACAAATATTTAGTAGTGTGAAATTTGAAGAGATTGAAGTTTACTGGAATAGGATGAAAATACTGGAAAAAGTGGAATTTACTGAAACAGAATGAAAATATTTACGAAACTTATAATCGTGATTGACTCGTGGACTATATACTTTGTAAGACGATATCTCGAAATACTTTCTACTTATTGATGTATGTAAACACCGATCTGTAGTTCGCTGTCTCTTTCCCTTATATATAAATATTTTATTTCATTGTGCACTGGACACTATGTAGATGCCACAATTATATCGCTTTTGATGTTGGATTTCTGATATTGTCTTTGGAATCTTTGAGTTAATTAGCAAGATTGCTTTGACAGTGTTAATAAAATTATTTCTCAGAAGATTATAATTATTGCAAATGCCTCTGCAGAAAATATACTTGTCGATCAATTTAAAATTTCCCGAAAGAGTCATTAAATAACAAAAGTACTTTTTTTTTTACATTTTTAGAGCTATTTGTATATAGACGTCCAGCTTTTGTATTCCTTTTATACAGTTTTTCCTTGATTTTCGCATGCATATTCCATTCTATCGTTCAGGTCCAGATTTTCTAGGAAAACAAGAAATTTATCACACAGACTGTGTGATGAATGGATTGTGTGCGCAGTGTGACACAGTGCACACAGACCACTGCGTCCAGCGTCCACTGCTGGACATAAGTCTCCCTTAAGGAGTATTAACTTAAGGAAGTGAATACTCCCCCTTAAGGGAGTATTTGACCGTCAATCTATCACGCTGGCTGGGTTTGGTAGATAAATAAGAAATTGGCGAATAAGAAATTGATTTGTCTATTTTTACGCGCAACCGTAAGATAATTAATTGCCAAATTTTCATGAAAATCTATTGGAATAAAAAGATGAGGCACATAAAATAAACCAAAGGATTTTACTTGAAGATAATATTACCTCCGAGCATTTTCCGGTAGCAGATATTTCTCAAACAATCAAAACTCTTAATTATATAATTTAATATATGATATGCCTCGCGTTAATATATGAATCAGATAACAGAAGAAACCATCTTTGATATGCTATTAGATCCAGACATTTATACATATAAAAATTATGTGCCTTGATCGTACTTGGTACATTAAGCGCGGCCTTAATTAATCAAGTTGGCGGCAGGATGCCAAGGGTTTTCCTCTTGGATTTCGGTCAACAGGGAATTCTCGCGCGATGCCGAATACTCGACCTTCGTACAGCTCCCACGATCTCGATGGAGGAACTCATTCATTAAAAGAATTTTCCGAAACTTGCGTGAATTAAAATAGTTTTCAAGTTGGACACAAAAAATGTGTAAAAGTAATTATTAAAAAATGCTAGAGCAGGACTTGCATGAGCGTATTATAATCTCGAAAAACACGGACGAGAGAATAGAGGATACGTAATTTTGTTGATTGCACATATACGTATATCATATATTTGATTGCGCAAAAGGAAAAAAATAATGTGTCTTCTATATCCCACGGAGTAGAAAAACAATGTACATACATTGTGAATCATGATGTTATGAGTCACATAATGCATTCCTTGGCAGCTCAAATTCTGCAGGAGGAGACAAAGACATTTACTGAAGTACATATATTCAATTAGTCGCAATAAAATTTTAAATACTGAACATATTTATTCCATGTTCATTATCTGTTAATATGATGATAGCGGATTTATCGCGAATAACTTTTTTCCTTTCAAATTATGTTTTATTCTTTTATTTTATTCGTTCGATTTGTCTTTTTGTTTTGTATTATTTCTACTTAATATCTTCGAAAACGACGAAAACTCCAAAAAATTTTAAAAATTTAAAGCATATTACGAATACGTGGTTGAAGATGCCCCCCGTAACGCGTTGTAACCGTATGTGAAAGAGCTAATTAGCTCTTGGTAAAAATTACGAACAATGTTTTGCACGGACGTAAAAGGAGCGGATGTGAGTGGTCCATTGTTTCATTTCCACCATGTAAAACGTACGTTTTTTTTTCCTGGCGGATTGCACATAAAAAATGTACACCGGCCTCGCTCGAATGATTCGCTTGCACGAGGTGCTTGTGCTCGCGAACCACTCCAGTTGGATCTATTTTGAGAAAGCGGCGAGAAACACGCGATTATTTTAGTTACGATTTTTCTCCTCCGACTCGCAGAACGCAGACGGACGTCTACGCGAGCATCACGACGAGATGACTGAGTACGTTACTTTTCGTTTATCTAAGAACGACGCCTGTTCTCGACCAACGCACAAGCTAGATGCGTGAAAAAGTCCGAATTGGATCAAATCACGGGGATTATTCGTATTTATCGAAGTTTCGTGACGGCGGCAATGGCTGGTAGTTCTGCGATTGTGAAAACGTGACGGATGAGTTATTGTGTGCCTCGCGAAAGTGTAAAGAAATCGTACGAAAATCGAGAATATGCGTTTTCCCGATTGTAATATAATTCGTAAATAATATTTATATAAAATATTTGCGAAAAGCTGCGATTCTCAGTTAATGGGTTTACGTGCCGATCTCTCAGGTGTTGCGGGGAGTTTTGTAACAAGTGACTGCGAAGAGACTGTCGATTGTGATATCGATCGTGATTCCCGATCCATCCTAAATTGATTCCCTCATTGCTATTTGCGTTATTATAATTGATAAAGTATCAATGCGAACTTATATGCGTCCGTCATTGTTAGGTGGCTTACAAAAATAACAGCGTGACAATTGCTCGTTGCTTCTCGTATTCCGTTTGTCTTGGGATTCTATTCTAATCAATTGTCTCGTCTCCATAATCTCGCCATAATGGACATGCGAAGAATGTCGAATTGGAATGTCCTGAGCGTGGAGACTGCGCTGCAACAGCTCAACGCCTTCGAGGGAGATGATCTCGAGAAGACAATGAGGCGTCCTAATACGGTAAGCGAGTCTATTTTTGCAGTACCAATGATCTAGCTGTCTCGGAAAAGAAAAAAAGAACTGCTGAAATTACCTGTGTCCGTAATTTGAAATCTCTTTGGAAATAATTTACGTTGAAGGACGTTGTTACGGTTATGATGTTTCATTCCATAAATATTCAAGACGCGCAGATTGCAAGTGCGCGTAGCGTGTGATGTGCAAATTCTTTTTTTTTTCTTTTATCTCGGACGGATCATCCACGAATGTCCAAATCGCTATCCGGCAAAGTGGTTCAGCTTTTAGCTAGCGCGAAACGTTCAGCTAAACTATAACCGAACTAGAGAAGATTTTCGCGACGTCAAATGTCAGGCGTTTGCTCACGTTTCTTTTCCACGTAACTAGTGTACCGCTAACACATCAATGCCGTCGGGGAATGTCAATAGCTCTTTCCATTCTGGCCTGATGCCTGCCTGCCACTCTGCCTTTATTTATAACTAATTAAAGCAAACGGCTCAGTCACGGCTGCTGACTCTCCTAGGACGGTCAAACGCGCTGATCCGCTCGATCAGTCGGAGTCGATCTTCGGCATGGACCATTGGTGCGTTTCACCGAGGAATGCAAACGCAAATGTTCGCGAATACAATTTTTTTTAAAATCATATCTGTGCGGTTTCCACTCATAAAGTTATTTAAGCTTTAACAATGACTATGTGGACGCAATTAGCTGTGGAGCACGTCAACGCGATAACTAAGGAAGAATTTAACATGACGCATCGAGGGAAGTCAACGGTAATCCTGATCATTCGAATCAATATCATGTGATGAAAAAAAAAAACAATATACATTCACTAAATATTTTTTTAATACCTTAAAAAGCGGATATGAATTTTCTTCTTTGCTTTCATGACAAAAATGTTGTAACTTGCGTGATTTTCTACACAAAATACTGCACAGCAGTTTCTGATGGGCAAACAATTGCTTTAAAAAGTTATAGAAACATTTTATATCTTTATATCTTTGATAAAAAGAATTATTACAATTATTTTCTAAAATTAAAGCTCGTAAAATATAATAATCAATTCTTTACATTTCCATACATTTTTTAATTTAATGTGTAAATTGCGACATTAGATCGTTACGATGGTCTGATATAATTTTAAAACTTTTATTTTACTTTAATAAATTGTGACGTTTTATTGTTACGACACTCTGATATAACTTTAAAAGCTTTATTATATTCGTTATTACTTTCGCTATTCTCTTCTTCGCTCGACTTGTCAAGATTCTGATATGTAGGTATTTATTTCACGAGGACATGCGCCGGTTTTTATCTCATAAAATAATCGTTACCTAATTGTTTCAGACTGACAGATAATTACAAGTATAATCTCTTGCGATCGTGTGTGTGTGTGTTTGTGCGTGTGTGTGTGTGTGTGTGGAAAATAAGATATGTTTTATATACGTTTCACGAATCTAATCTGTTATTAAGATAATGTGACACAGAAGAAGCAATTAGATTTTGTTCTCAATTTTTACTTCAACATTTTCTTGTGTTATATTTCTATGTTACAACTTGATAAATAGATACTGCAAAAGTAAGTCGATAAACTTGATTATTACCGAGAAAATCGATTGAGATCTTATTATTATAGTTCGATGCCCCGGTTAGAGATAGCCTAACTCTCTAGATGTAATTAGTTTCCTTAAGTCACACTAACTTCGCCGGCCAACACGTGATTCATGCACCTTAATTACGCGATAGACGCGTAACCTGTTGCTGATGGTTCATTAAATGTACTAAATTGAAATCGCGCCAATTATTACGTCAAAAGCACACGAAAGATATTAAGAAGGTTGTTTCGCGAGTAATCCAGCGCTGAATTTACATAATATATCTATATACAATGGCGTGAAATTTATTAGAGTGACAGGAAATCTTTTCTTGAAAAAGTATGAGATATATATTTAATTGGCTCCGTAAAAATTAATAACATTCATATATATATATATATATAAATTTCTGCTATGTAAATATTAAATAATGA
>JASTWP010003216.1:0-28059 GCA_030770255.1 Temnothorax ravouxi
AGATGATACAGCAGCTTCAGTCAGATTTCGAGAGGACCATAAAAGGCTCAGGTTCAGCACAAATTAATACTAACAAACTCAGTGGTGGCGCGAAAATCAACAGACTTTTCCATGAGCGTTTCCCGTTCGAAATTGTTAAGATTGAATTTGATGAAAAAGAATTAAGGAAAGAAATTGCTTTTGCCATTAGAAATACACATGGTATCAGGGTGGGATTATTCACCCCAGACATGGCTTTTGAGGCAATAGTCAGAAAACAAATAAACAGACTTAAAGAACCAAGTCTCAAGTGTGTAGACTTAGTCGTGCAAGAACTTAGTAATGTTGTACGCATTTGTACTGATAGGATGTCGCGTTATCCTAGACTGAGCGAAGAGACGGAACGTATTATAACGACATACGTCAGGCAGCGCGAACAAATGTGTAAAGAGCAGCTGATTTTGCTGGTGGATTGCGAACTCGCATACATGAATACAAATCATGAAGATTTCATTGGTTTTGCGAATGCACAGCAATCCTCGGAGAATTCTGTTAAGTCTGGACGGCATACATTAGGCAACCAAGTAATTCGTAAAGGCTACATGTGCATACATAATCTCGGTTTTATGAAGGGCGGTTCAAGAGATTACTGGTTTGTTTTAACATCGGAGAGTATCTTCTGGTTCAAGGATGAAGAAGAACGTGAAAAGAAGTACACGTTGCCTTTGGATGGCCTGAAATTGCGTGATCTAGAACAAGGTTTTATGTCGCGTCATCACTTATTTGCGTTATTCAATCTAGAAGGAAGAAACGTTTATAAATATTATAAACAGCTGGAGTTGAGTTGTGAAACACAAGATGATGTTGACTCCTGAAAGGCGTCATTCCTATGGGCTGGTGTATATCCCGAAAAATCAACAGAGCAAGCAAATGGCGAAGAAAGTGTAACAGAGGGTCAATCATCGATGGATCCTCAATTGGAGCAACAGGTGGAAACTATCAGGAACTTAGTAGATTCTTACATGAAGATTGTCGCGAAAACTACCCGTGATCTAGTTCCAAAGACAATTATGCACCTTATTATTAACAATGCTAAGGACTTCATTAATGGGGAATTGTTGGCACATCTTTATGCAAGTGGCGATCAGTCTTCAATGATGGAAGAATCTCCCGAAGAGGCGCAGAAGCGGGAAGAGATGCTACGTATGTATCATGCATGCAAAGAGGCTCTTCGTATCATTGGAGATGTCTCCATGGCCACGGTTTCAACCCCAGTACCACCACCCGTGAAGAACGACTAGCTAGTATCCGCCAACAATCCAAGATTATCACCACCATCTCCTGGTGGTCCAAGACGCGGAGTGACACAGCCACCATCTATTTCTAGCTCAAGAACACCACCATCAGTACCTGGAGGCGGCCGCCCAGCACCAGCCATTCCTAATAGACCTGGTCCAGGTGGACCACCACCGACGTGAGCTAATCCTGGCCTATACCTCCATCTATGATATCATCTCGAAGGGGTGGTCTACAGTAGAGGATAACGCAAGTTGCGACACAAGCTGCGACGCAGGCCGTCATGAACGAGCTGATGGACGCGTTCAAGATTAAGTAAATAGATATTGGAGATAGGTATACCTATCTCCAGAGTCTTTCCGAGCTATATCCTAAATAACATAATATGGGTATCCGTTTAAGTTGCGCAAAAAGTAGATGGTAGACTGTTCAGTGAAACTGTCCTGAGAATGAACAATTCATGTTTCCTTTTGAATAGATCTTTATAACAAAATTTCGCAGAATAATCGCTAATTTGGTCCTGTCTTATCTCCTCTGTGTCTTTCTTTCTCTTTTACATAGTGTTCCTTGAATTTAATTAATGGTTATGTTTTTTAAATTAAATCTGTACACACACGTGTGTACAAAACATATTTGTATGCATATTTTTATGTAGGAATAATCCCATAAAAGTATATACTTATACATATATATCTATATATTTATATATATATAAAATATTATATCTATATATCTTGTGCAATATTCCAAATTACCTTCAATGTCTTAGAAGATTTGATTATAGTATTTTGCAAAATCACTTATTGTTAGTCTAAAGTCAAGCAATAAAATTTTAAACTTTAACATTTTAAACTTCAGAACTGGAAACAAAGTATGACAGTCAGGAAAAATGTAAATTAAAAAAAATATATATATCTACATATATGTGTAAAAAAAAACAAAGTAGATTCTAACGTAGAGATTAGCGCAGTTAATCCGATTTCATTGTTATTTTCACACTGTATAAAAGTGAAAACTCATATGTAGTCTTATTAGCGAATCTAAACGGGATATTATGAATTTCCTTCTAAAATGATGTATTTGTATCCAGTTAATCTAAGAATAAAATTTAAGAATTTGACAAATGATTAAATTTTGATTAAGAATAATCAACTTCAAATTGGTTGTCCAAAAGAAATATGAATGAAAAAAAATTTAACAGAGAGAGAGAGAAAGAGAGAAAAGGAGAGAGACTCTTCCAAGACACTGCGTTTTGACTTATTCAATATTATTTGCCTTATATTCAATATTTCCTTAGTCAGAAAAATATTTTAAAAGCGCCGTCGAAAGCCAACGATTGCAAGTCGCACATTTATTATTCTTCCATCGAGACGCGCCGCGCTGTACGCTGGGTGGCCATTTTAAAGGACGATTCTGGACGCCTGGACGATCAGTCACACTTAATGTCAAAACTAAATTGACTTAGTTTAGGGCTGTTTAAGGGCGGGCTGTGCGTCCGTATGAAAGGACAAGGGCCTCCCCCATTCGACTCAAGGGGGTTGCTTCGCTGCTTGTATTCTCCCTGTTTCGTTACGATGGGGTAGCTCTTGCCCTATCAACTCTCTCCATGTTCCCCTCTCCCATTTTTTTGCCATTCTAAGATGCATGTTAAGCGCTTGTCATGCGGTACGATTTTTCTAAATAAAAACTAAGTACACGCTAAAGATCTCGTACAAAAACAATATTTTATGAATATATCTCGATTCTTTATCGTGTGTAAAAGCGTGCATTGATTTACAAACAAATCAGTTGAGTTCCTAAATTAATTGACGTATAATGAAATACATAATTATGTGCGTTAATTACATAAAATATAGATAATGTCCGAATAATTACTTTTTCAGGAGAAACTAATTTTTTGTCAAACGATAAGATATTAGATCGGTATTCTTTATTCGGATTACAATGAAATCTCATGCATTTTTATAAGAAAAATAATTTCTCCCTCTCTCTTTCGCACGCGCGCGCGCGCGCGCGCGCAAGTATTATATGATAAGATAAACCAGAAATATTGTGCTGTCTGACAAGAGCTTTACATGCGTTCGTTACGCGTTTACGCGCTTATCCCAGGGATACACGAACGCGATTTTCTCCCTCGAGCAGCTTCGCCCTCGATAGGGTTGCTAGAATTCCTCGCGGGGTATAGAAGAAAAAAACAGGTCTCTCCTCGTTACGCTAATTGTCGCCTAAAACTTTCGTCGACAATTGTCCGTGAAATCTGAGAGGATTGAAAGAGTGAATAGATTGCAACGCGCACTTTTTCGAAACGATTACTTTTTTCACTGTCGAGAATCTGTCGAAATAAAGCACGTTTCCTTGATATCAACTTTGTAACACGTTGTTATCTTCTAAATGCCGGTATAGTTTTTCGAGAAATTGGTGGCGGAATCATGTCCCCCGGAGAGAATTCTGTAAGAAGAGAATGAGCGCAGAGAGGCAGTTATAGTATTAAAATCCCGCGATACAACCCCGCGATTTCTCGAGTCCAGAACTCAACACAAAGTGCCAGTCGAGAGATATTCGTTTGTTATGACGTTTAGTTAAAATTTAAACACGGCACGAGGCCGTTTAACGATTTGGTACGGCTGTTGCCTGCTCGGCCTGTTACGGCGCACGATTCTCACGTTACGGCGTCGCGAGTCGCGATACTGGCGTCTAAACACAGGCTCGAATTCATGATCAATAAACTACGCGACCTATCAGCCGTGGCGCTCTCTCGTTCTCTCCCGTTTCAAAATGCAACAAAATACGCTTAGTTGCACCCTCGTATCAATCTACAACACTCGCAGACAATCTATTCAAGGTTAAATCGCTGTTATTCCGCGTAAATCTTGTTTTTTTTTTTTACTCACGATGCCACGCGAGTTGTTCTCGCGTTTTAATTAAATAAAACATCTCTTCAAACGCGTAATTATTAATTTCCCAAAAACGTTTTATTTTCATTGTACGCAATTGTCAATTTACAAAATCTCGCTTTGGTAGTCATATAAGCGAATGCGTAAAATTATCAAACATCGAAATGGAGGAACTGTTTGATTTTCGGTCAGGAGGGGATTCTTGAATTTTGCCCCATAAATTCAGAAACGATACTTTATACCGGCTTTCTCAGAAGAAACTAATTTGTCAGGTGATACTTTCGCGTTGTTGCAAGAAGTTCCCTTTCTCGTCACCGATACTCGTGCAGATTTAATTAGCCCGCCACCGGCGGCTGTGTGCAACATTCGCGTCACGCGTCGTCGATTTTCAAGCGCGTTGACGCGAGTCGCATTATTTTCTTTCTTCGGGACCCTCGCACGTTTCGCGTGAGAGCGGCTTTGTCGCGCGAGACGGCGTGCACGAAAGACGCGTGGAAATTCGAGTTGCGCGTGTAGAATTGCGGGTTGCACGCGCGCTGCTCACGTCGCGCCGGCTTCACGAGAGACGGTGTTTGCCAGTTCACAAGCAACATTGTAACTCTAAGTGGAGTGCACGTCGAAGTGAGAGAAAAAAAAATATGATAGGGAGGGGGCGGAAGGAGGTCTCTCGGGTACGTTGTACCGTCTACCGTGTCGGAGTGCAACACGTGCAAACACGGCGACGTTGCCGATCTCCTAAGCTCGACGCGAGAAAATTATAATTCGAGACGCAAATGTGAGAAATATCGAGTTACAAGAGATGTGTCCAGATATGGAATCGCCAATGACACAACGTTGACAACGATAATAATCGGCAACTTTTTCCTTAAGTGGCCTTATATCTGTCAAAATTTACCATTTTCGTGATAATTCGTTAACAGTCAGCTAGATTGTATCGTTTAACGTATCAAAAAAAATATATATATAAATTTTGACATTTAGAAGGTAAGCGATGTATAAATGTCACTTTTTCATCGGAGAAGGAAAACGCGTCGTTGCTACATCCACCCTGTGTTCGTGGCTGGCAACGCCGGGCCCGTATATACGTCGTCTCTTGGGATCATACGTGGTCAGCACAATGCAAGAAAAACACGGGCGAGTCGCCCGAGATGAACGTGGTTCCTGGTATCACCGAGTGCCGGGGCGCACTCCACGCGCGAGTACACGCGAGTGCAACTCGAATACGGACGGAATTATCTGTCTGAGGAATGCGCCGCGTGACAAGAACGATAGTATTATCAGCGTATATATCGCGAATCGTCATCTGATATACACATATCCTGGACAGTTGTCTGTGAGAAAGTAATGAACTGAAGTGGCCCTTCTCTCATATAGAACAGGCCCTAAAAAGGGATTATATGTTTCTCGATTTCGGAATCGATTTTTCTCTCGGGAGAGTCTAATTAACTGGAGACCTTATTCGTATCTCCTTTAATATTCAGCGTTAACTATCCCGTAACGTAATTAAATCTGAGATTAAAATTCTATTAAAGTAAAATCCACTCATAAAATTAATAGAGGAATGAAGAGAACTTCGTTATCTTTCTTATTTAAAGCTTTATCCGCCGAAAAATCCGTTAATTTTTAATAATTTAAAATCTTTCTCGAGTATGAGATTAATATATGAAATATCCTCCGGGCTATACAACTCGGTCAGTGTTGGACAATAATTGTTCTTTAGTTTGATAACAACTCTCCGATCCCTATCGATTAGCACAATTACGAATTCATGATCATTTAGTTAACGTTGTTCATCCGTTGAATGAATAATTAATATCCAAATAATACAAAGCAGTCGTATACTTTTGAAAAAAAATAAATATATATTAATGCGGGCGTCAGCGCATCTGGCGAACGCTCTTCTCGCAGACGCATCCCTTAAAGCCGACGCGAGCACTCCATATTGTACTACCGGGGACGGGACAAATCGGGTATCGCGCCCGCTTGATCGAGACGATGACGACGCGACGGCGGGGGATGAAATCTGGCGATTCGGTTGTTTGTTCTTTTAGCGCGACAGCTACGACGCGGCTAACGGCGCGGCGTATTTTCGGCATAAACTTCGCGTTGTATGCCGGGACACGCAGTATGCTAATAATTTGGGCCGCCGTCCCGGATCTTATGTCATCGATGTCGACGTAGAAATCAAAATGGGGTTAACGAGGCCGGGACAGCGTATATTGTACATCAAAGTAGGCTACAAATATATTTTTTTACGAAGTGTCTTATATAATAGATAATAGTGTGGAATATTTAATATTAAAAAAATTGAATATAATTTTTTTTAGAATGTATTAGTCAAACTTAGGCGAGTTCTAGGGCAGGTTTACGTATTCGTAAAAGAATTTTGCAATGAAGAATTTCAGTTAGATCATTAATTTCGGCAAACAGATTTGTTTAAAGGATAATAAGTTGAAGAATAAATCAATTGGATGTGTAAGTACATCGGCGAATAAAGGATTTATGAAAAATATATATTTTTGTAGTTACTTATGTTAGTAGTTCTATATATAGAAATGCCTTTTCGAACTCGATGATTAAACGCACAGTTATAAATAAATCGAAATTCGCTGTTGAACCGAAACGTTGGAAAGTAAACGACAATTCGTAAAATTCTTAGCTTACGCAGAAAATATTAGATTGTTCGTTTTTATGTTGTATGAATCATCTTGAAAAGTGACTGCTCTTACTGTATATGCGCGAGCATATTTCAAGTGACAGAATACGCCGAGATACCGGAAAACCGCAAAACAAAGATCGTTTTTCAATCAAGAATTAAAAAAAATGCCTTTGTGGAATAGTTCAGGTGCGTCCTGAAAAGCGCGGCTATCTCTGAAAGGACGAGTTTAACATAAATCTATCTTGCTGCGTTTCGATTTTCTGCGCAGCAGTAGCAGTTTCGGCAAGAAATGCCTTGATTGTTTTCGTACGTGATCGACTGAATGCAACGCGAACGGGCGCGAGCTTGCAACTCCGCTGGGGCTTAACTTCGGTCTCACCTACATTTTCGACTATGGCGTCGCCCATTCTCTATCGGCAATGCCAGCCAGCCAGGATATTTCTCTGGTACGCCGTTACGCCCTCACCTCGTCCCCCGTCTTGGAAATCCGGCAAAAAGATAAGGGTGCCGCGCGGGAGCGCGCGCAATTCATCATCCCCGATCGGTCGAGAGACCGGAGGCCGAAATCCATTCAGCGATTGTATACGGCACAGCAGCATCGTGTGTGCCTGCGCATATTAACGCGTAAAAGTTGTTGTAGGTCGTAACTTCGACATTTACCTGCGAGATCATACGATCGACGATGTTTTGTTCACGATTTGGGCCGAGAGAGCTGAACATTTCGTGAACAGCGCGAAGCAGAACGACCCTATCCTGTAACGTAATCCAAGTTCGAAAGAGAAAAATTGTGAAGGAAAAAATTTCTCATTAAATATCACAGTGAATAATTGAAACGGACACGAATTTACATACTCATAATGATATTTTTTAATGCGTCTGAATTGTTCTTCCGTAATAAGAGAGTTTACAATAAAATAATATAAATAAATCCTAATGAAGTTTTACTCTTGAATCTTTCATTGCAATTACAATAAAAATAATATAGGTAAATCCTAATAAAGTTTTATTCTTGAATCTCTCGTTGCAGTTAAATTATCGAGTCCAACCCTGTGTGATTATATTTTAACTTGAAGTTATGTGGGAGGGAGAATAGAGACGCATTGAATTAATTTAAACAGAACACGGTGAAAGAAGAATAAGAAAGATTCAACGACGGCTGTTTTTTCGAGATTTGTTTTGTCGAGATTCAGGCCACTCGCCGCTGGATCTATTTCGAAAATAAGAAATAAAGAAAACTAAAAAAAAAACAGTGAAAATGTAATTGTAGGATACAGGTTGATCGGACGCGCGTCGCGTAATGGGAATTTATGGGGCACCGGATGATAGCGAGTGCCAAGGCACGTAATCTCTCTAATTCGGATAACACCGGCGCGATTCCGGCGCGGGATGCATAACACCTATTTACCCTGGCCCGCGCGCACAGAATATGGACACGGCGCGGCGCGGCGCGGAATCGCGCGCGTGCGGATGTGTCATTTCTCACGGATACGCGGCCTCATCCCGCGCGGCGGCAAGAGAATAGAACGCGGGACACATTACGATACGAAAATAACGGCCGACGGCCGGGCACGCGTGCAAATCCCGGCAAATATTATCTCCGCCTGTTTCGCGCGCGTACATCACGGATATTCTCTCTCGCGCGTATTTGCGCGTATTTGCGCGCAAACTCTCTGACGTATATGTATATCGACGCGCGGAGGGTGTTTCTTTCTCCCGCGCGCCGAAAAATCTTCGGCGATTTCCCCAACCGACACGATGGCTTGGGTTGCCATCCTGCACGATCTGTATAGTGCGCCTTCCCGCCGATTGCGCCGTCGCCATTTATTTCCCTCCTCGCATAAGAAATGCCGCGATAAAAATAATAAGTTACAAGCGGGTCTCTCTCTTCGTTCTCGACGACCCACACTGCACTAACATTTACATGAGATTTGTTTCCGATTTTTCCCTTGCTTTTTCCCCTTGCATATCGTGAGACACGTAAAGCCACCAGACAATCGCATTCTATTCTACCGTGAAACATTTTATCGTATATGATGTAACAATATTGAAAATTGTAAAAAACGTGCGTGTACATTCTACGTAAATTAAAAAAATCTATATCTGTGGGAGATAATTATGGGCATCATTTCCTTTTCCCAATCCATTAACTTTTTGTGCGCAAGGAATTCTTTTTAGATAGAACTTTTTGTCTATTTCGACATGTACAACCGAATCGGTAATCGTTATCGAATGTAATACCATTTCTCGTTTCATATATACGCGACGATTCGGCACTTCCGACACATATAGCGCAATCGACGTACCTATAGATAATTGCACGTCATTCTTCCCGCATCGTCCCTCTTCAGTTTCTCTTTTATCCGAGCAAAAAGGTCGGGATTTATCCGGGCGGGCGCCAGGTGAATCCATGAGATTAGAAGAAAGATCCGTTAATTGGACGACGGGGACAGATACCGGTGGTCGCAAATTGGATTGCCTCATCCTCCCTCTCGCCGCGCTTACTTACTATACCCGGATATCGATTATAGTCGTAATGGTATGTAATAACTGTAAAAATCTGCGAACGAATGGCGATTTTGATAATGAAGAGAGAGAGAGAGAGCAACGAGTGAACGCATTATATCGGAAAGCGCTGATTAATAAATCAGATGTTGATTCTCTTTGTCTTTGAGTGTGAAAATTCTATCGTGCCGCGCAACGCGGAATTTAATGACGTTCTGAACTCGGAACGTCGAAGCAACGAAAAGCAATGCATTCTTAATTACACGAGTACTGATCGTTACTTTACGAAAAATTAAGTCTTAGGAAAATTACATAATTCGTGACATAACTCTCTTAAATATTAAATTGTATTTATTGTACCCTGTGAAATGTTTCGTTATGTTAAAAATGCAATGACTAATTGGGGGAAAATAAATAATAATCATGATAGATTAAAATGAGTTTTATGAAAGAACACAGAAATATTTGATAAAATGATTATTAATGTTCTTGCAACTGTAATAAAGTGTCCAACTTATTTCATTAATCTGAAACATCTTATAAGATTGCGATTGTACTTAAGACAGTGTCTCAAATATAGAACCGACTGAATACCGGTCTAGGCAATCTTGGCGTGTTTTCAGAAAATTTTTTTACTGACAGGTTGTTGTTTTCGGGAAAATATTTAGCCATGTGTTGCTATCGGCATGTCTCATTGTCAGTCGAACACCTTCATCAACTTTCATGATTATAACGCTGTCAAGGCCTTCTTGAAACACGTGCAACCGGATTATGAAAGTTCTGTCCAAAAAGAATTCTTTGTACACGAAGATTTAAAAATCTAATCTTTTCAAGTTGCAAATCTTTTCAACTAAAACCTAATCTTTTCAAAACTTCTTTTAAAACTGTAACAAAGGTCGAACATCTGTACTATTTAACTGTTAGTTTAGGATTTATCCGTTTCTATTCAAAACCGAAATATTATTTTTGTAGAAAAACAATTTGCACGTTTTTCCTAATACACACACACAAGCAGATCTATTAATTTTACTATTAATCTTACATTCATGCCTCTTTAAGTATAAACTCTAATGCGTCTTATTTTATAGATTAAACAAAATTTATCTATACGATAAACGTAGTTTTTTATTACAATGCTCTTTTTAAAGCCCTTTTTGTTGCATTAAGATAATAAAGAATAACTTTTTTAACATAAAACTTTTTGGAGAAACATTTTAATTGTATCATATATCATCTTTTGTAATATAATACGAAAGAATAAACGTAATTATATTTTATAAAAATGTTTTATTGGAGTGTGAATTTTTCTTCGCGAGAAAACTAAGGTCTTTTACCTTTCTGGAAAACAGAATTGAAATAGGTAACGACTTTTATTATAAATCGGTGGCAGGAACGTTTTGTTACAATTATCCTTCGGGCTTCAGCTGTTCTTTCGATTTTTTCAAGGGAACGGGGAAGGGGGGAGAGGGCGCATACATGAACGTTCGCACGTGCGTGCACCCCACTGGAGAATTCCTGACCCTCCCCGGGACTGACCCTGCTATCAAGGGTGGAGCTTAAAATAAGGGTGGTGCCTCTCACAGCTTACCTATCCCGTCGGGAAACAGCGTTGGTTGAGATGAGCAAGGGTAAGGTAAAGCAGAGAGGAGACATTGGTTCAGCGGCAAGAGAGAATAGTGAGTCGCTCTGAAATGAATGCTCCCTATAGTCGAGTTCAACGCGCGACGCACGAACGAGTCTCTTTTTTACGTTCGCACGTCGCCTTGTTAACATCGGCAGATTCTCTTATAATCGATCGCGGCGAATCAAGTCTTTTTGAATTTCGGTGCAACATTGATTGGGCATTCATTGATTCCTTCGATCAATGACACGTGCGCGTCCGATGTCGTGGATCACGTGGTTTGGAAATTGCAATAATGGCAGATAGTCAATAGCGGTTTCTTAACGTACGCGTGCTCGGAACTGTTGATTAAGTAGTTTCAACGTCGTCGGCGACACGTGCAAAACATTGTGAGCGATCTACGTGGTGTCAGAGTTCAGCTAGTTGCGATAGGAAGAATGCGTGCAACATGGCACCGATGGAAAATTACGGACGCGGGTCGGCTGTCCCGAGAAGTGACCCTTATATCCAAAATTGGAGAATTAGACACAAACAAGAAAATCAGGAAGGTACTATGTACATATGATCCGTCATAATAAATACGATTCAGATTTTTCTGAATATTCAAATATACGTGAATTATTCAAAATAATTGCTGCTCGGTTGCTCATATGTATAAGCTCCAGCACACCCGAAAAATCTAGTTTATTTAAATTTGCAAATTTATCAATTCATATTATTCGGATTAGAATGGTGCGAGTATAAGAAAAACATATTATTTTCTCGTGCTTTGTAGTCACATGCGTAATACATGCATATTTTAAAATGGAAATCTTTAATCCTGAAAAAAGTATAAATTTAAGTATAAATTTTTTCTAAAACTTCGTTGATTTGTGTGAAGAAAGAGACTTACATATTCGAAATAATAAGTATAATATAAAAATAATTTTTGATTAAATATTCCGATAAGGATATTTCTCACTGAAAAACATTAATAATGTATAAGATTTTTAATGTAAATTTTTTATTTTGTGACTATAAAATACATGAAAAATAATTTTATTTTTTTTCCTCATTTTTATTTTGATTTCAAATAAATTTTGGTACATTGTACTGTGTTATTATCTCTGTAGAGTAAATTTCTTGAATTCACGGATTTGTAAAAATTAGATTTTTTGGATTGTTAAAATCGGAATTATGCGATTGTTCATACTTGGATAAATGGATGAAAATTATTTCAGGTAATTCAGTATTAAATTATTTGGATATATAATATATATAAGTTTACGACTTTAGTAGTAATTCTTCTCTTTATACGTCATTTCTGTTACAAGAAGACGCAAATATAAAAACAAGGAAAAACAAATCTAACTGAACACAATAGAACTGAAGGCTTTTCTCTTTCTTTTTCTAAATAAATAAATAAAATAAAAATAAATAAAACTGAAAGCAAACCTGCATATAAAAAGCTAAATTCCGATCAATTTATTCTTACATTGATTAATCTCGAAAGAAACTCAAATTCAATATCTAATAATATTATATAAATATTTACAATTAATACTATAAAATTAAATTTAAAAAATCTTTTATTCGATATTTTAAATAAAACCTCCGATCGTTAATACAATATTAATTTTATTAATATATGTAAACTCTCGTGTATAATTTTTTGACCGCATATTTAATCGTAAATAAATTTTTCATCCTTTAACTAATCAATTTCGTGCAGTAATGCGCGCACGTGTTTCAAGCATCGCCACAAAATGGCGCCTCTGGTCAGGAGTGTTCTCATAATTTTCACCGACGATAGTTCTTAATAATAGTTCTCGATCTTGTGATCGCAATATGGAAGTATATGATACCGAGACCGTCCAATGAGGAAGCAACTTATTCTCGGAGTGTGGAGTCACTTTTCCTTGGACCTGTTCGTCACCGACGCGACGGCCTGCAGTTTTCCCGGTAATGCAACGAGCGCGAACGAATGTTTGAGCGCGGTTTCTGCGAATGCGCGAAAAAAAGGATAACTGTTCAGTTATGCGCATTATCTTGGAAACGATACTTCCTGGTAGCGGAATAATGCACACGCAAATTCATCGCGATGTTGCGAACGCTTCCGTTTGGCAATTTTCTTAACTGACATGTTTGACATTTTTCTAACGATCGACGTTTGGAGTTATGTATTATGAATTGTCACGTTCATGAGTTAGATGTTTCATAAATCAGCGAAGGAAAGATTAATCTTTCAAAATAAATAATATTTTAAAATAAATTTCTACGTAGAAAAGAGAGATACTTTGAAAGGATATGTGACAATATTTTTGTAATATTTTTACTTTTCACCAGAAAAATCATTCCTTCAATTTACTTAACGTTTAAAAGCTTAAAAGCTGACGGGCTGTTATCAATTGAATAATTTGTTTAATTTATGTTAATTATAAGCAGAAAGATCTTCGAAACTGACTAGAGAATTGTTATCCGAAATTATTCAAAAGGATTTTTCTAATGTTTTGATAAAAGTCTTTATACACAAATAAGACAAACACGGGTGAGATGGCTATAGAAGAGAGATGACCCATCCATGTTCTTTCAATCTAGCTCGCCATCTAGTATCGAATGAACACACTAAGAAAAGAAATTTATTAATCCCAAAAAATATTTAGTCCGATACAAGCAACTAAACATTTTAATTAGTTAACTAAACATTAGTTGCATTAATTAATTCTTGATTAAAAAATTTTAAAGGTTGACATGAATGCACTATACCTTTTTTAGTGCAACTTAATAATTGTTGAAACAACTATATAATGTTTAGTTAACTAATTAACATGTTTAGTTGCTCGTATCGGACTAAATATTTTTTGGAATTAAGAAATTTTTTTTCTCAGTGCATGAATAGGCCATCTCTTCTCTAAGGTCATCTCACCCGAATTTACTCTATATCGTTTTTATTTTTGAGATTTTTTAAATGAGAGAAAGAGAGATGACAGAGTGATGACTTTTTTTAAATAAACAGGAAGACCGAGCGCATTTTACGCGCTTGATAAGATACTTATCTAAGGGAAATCGAGAAGTGTTGAGCGTCGGTCGGAACCGTCACCGAATGCAGAGATAGAGCGACAAACAAATGCATTATTCAAACAAATTTCCATTCGAGAGAAGTCCGGGTAGCTACATCGTTAGGTTGCTCTCTCGCCGGCGCTTTAATGACGGTTTGCTCCCTTTGCTTTCGTTTCTTATAACGAGGAGCTTCGACGTCGCCGCGCGTATATCACTTGCGAACGACGACGTCGCGGTCAAAATCATCTCTCTCGCATCGACCGTGCGTGTTGGAGAGCACTTGAGGAATTCACTCCAGCTTCCGACTTAAAACGTGAGATATTTTTAAGGGATTTAATTTTATATGAATTTCTATGTTTTATAGGTATTTTGTACGCATGGCACGCGTGCTTGCGAGTGCATGTGTAATTTAAATCGAAGAGCTTGAGAATAAAAATGCATAACGTTAAAATTGCCTCGTTTATAAACTGTAAATTTGATACGAGGTCTATACGGGCCCAAAGCTGTACATGTTATAAAACTTCGAACCCTCTTTTCCTCACATTAATCGATTGAGTAAACTTATCAGTTCATTCAGAGCAAGCGACTGATGAAAGTTTTGACAAAGATTGCAATCGGTATCAGAATATCAGATAAAAAAGTCTGCTGTGCGTAAGAAGAATTAAATTGCACATAAGTGAAAGAGGAAGAGAAAAAATGTTGAAGCTTTATTGCACGTAAATCCATCCTTTATAGGGTCGTATATAGATCTTCTATTAAATTTATAATCAAAAATTCAATAATTGAATCGTGGCCTTCTATTAAATTTATAGTAAAAAATTCAGTAATTGAATTGTGCATTTTTCGTATAATAATATGTCGCAAACGGCAAATTTAATCGAATAATTTTATTTTTTAAATTTTGTTCGATATACGACTAACCATATTTAACATTTTTTGCAATTTATGAATTCTATTTCCTTATTTCTTTATTTGAGATATTTTTATTACATAGAATACATAGATATGAACCCGCGAATTTAACGTGACGGTACAGGCTCTTCGAGTGTAAGTTTTTTGCCGATTTATACTTTCAAAATTTGTCACGTGCCCGCAAAGTTATGGAAAATTAAAAAAAACATTTGTAGTCTCGATTTTATGGATTATATGCCATGTGTCTATATAGACGGTTCTATTTCATCTGGGAAAAAATGTAATTCGGCTTGGAAGCTTCGAACGTGATTTCGAAATAAAGTCACGACCGCCAATATTGCAAGACAAATAATTGCGCCTGCAAAATTCCGATTTCTACGGGGCCAATGACACACCCGGTTATCCAGGGCGATTTACATGAAACGTAAAAAATTGTATGAAATTTTTACAACATTGCCTGACACATCAGGTTCAACCAACGTCGAGTGTAAAGCATTATATTCATATTATTTTAGAAATAATAAAATATAATTACAATATATGAATATTTGCATATCATGTAAATTTCATAGCTTATAATATAAGAGAATATAATATTTTCCAGCGACGATATTTCACAATAATTGATATTTATTAGCAAAGATAGATATATAATGGATATAAGAAAATGGGGAGCGTTCTTGAATTGCGAGGAAGGTGCGTGATCATTTTCTGTATATATATACATAACACAAGGACAAGACGAGGGCAAACGTACATATTTTCCAATCCAATTATCAGCAATGCGAGGATATCAGGTGTTACAAGATATCGGCATTTCTGCCGGCGACATTAACGATGACGATATGAATTGCGATTACGGCGGGCGTGGACTCGAACTCCGCGTAGCGGAGTTAAGTTAATTCAGCTGGGTACGCTGATAGCGCGACTACTTTATGCTGTCGTTTATGCAATTCGCGTTATTGCTGCATCGATTTTACATGCACGCGGGTAGGTTGCGCATGCTAGTCTCCCCGGTCGCGAGCGCAAACCCTTAATGCCACTCTTGACGTATTAAGTTCTATCCTTAAGAACGACGTGCGTAAACATGCGCGATAACATCGAGGAATTACGAGTTACCTTTCCTCAATTTTGATCAAGAATGTAACGTTTACATATGCAAGAAGATACATATGTATATATATTATAGAATATACTAATATATATTCTTTTGGATAGAAATATTGTATGTTCTTTAGTTTTGAAAATTCGAAGCTTCTTAAAGTCTAAAAAATCTTTAAAACTTCATCAAGAAATAACAAAATGTGTAAAGACAAATTAAAATTTAATCAAAATGTAATTAAATTTAAACATAGAGTTAAAAAAAATTAAATGTTGTTAAGCAAATTAAAAGATGCTATTTATTTATTTATTTATCTGTTTGTATATGACAGTTATAACAATGCTATTAAATTACGCTAATAAAATCCTAATGAAATTCGTTAAACCCATTCGTTTGACACACATGTTTCACAAAAATTATTCCTTTTATTTGCAGACAGCAGTCCTCCCTCAGACACATTGGATCTGAGTTCGCATCATCCGCATCATCATCATTATCATCATAACAATAACAACAACAACAACAATTCGAACGGCATCGCTAGCTCCACTACATCCGGTGGTCTGCAGGAAATCGTGATGAAAGAAAAAAGCAAAAACGCAGCGCGGTCGCGCCGCGTTAAGGAGAATCAGGAATTTTTGGAGCTGGCGAAGCTGCTACCACTTCCAGCTGCCATTACTACACAACTGGACAAGGCCAGCATCATCAGACTGACCACAAGTTATCTCAAGATGAGAGCCGTCTTTCCTCATGGTAACGAATATGCCCATTTGGTAAATCTTGCTTTTATTTGTTATAATCGAGTTTTTTTTATATTATCAAATCGAATCGATATATAGAATAATGATTAATAAATAATAATATACTTATCGACATAAGTTACACGGTTAAATTTGTAGTGTCAAATCAGGTATATCCAATTTGAGAGTCATCTTAACCATTCCCATAGATCGCCAACTCAATACGTGCTCCAACTCAATACGTCGTTAATTTAATTAAAACAATATTAATTTAACTAAACCTACTAAAATGGAGTTGAAATATACTGTTTTGTGTTAAAATAGTATATTTTAACCCACATGGTAGTTAAACATAACAAAATGTTATTTAACTCAAGCCATTGGTTTAAAATTCATCCTTTAATATTTAACGGCATACAATATGCCACTTGTTTATCGAAATCAATCTGAATCTACCAGAACGATTGCGTTATCCAAACTCCATAATTGAGCATAAATAGCCGCAAATCATGCCTTTTTTTATCTTGCCGTTGTTATGGGGCTGGTATGAATTTAGCAACCGGACACTTACGCGCAAAGGGCAAATAGTATCGGATGAGATGGATGTGATTGCGCACTTAATGCATTGTTAGTTCCCAACGCTTTGTAAGCAAAGCATGGGGGCCGTTATAGTGTTACAATGGCCTCCCTCAGTTCGATTCCCCCTCTCACGACATTGGCGAATTGAATTTCAAGTGGCTGCATCCCTCTAGAACGATCGTCCCGTCTTTATTCTCGGGTAAAAAGAGACACGGCGTCCTCACGACGACGCTTTTAAGGGCGCTTCCTCGCGCGCTTTGTCGAAAAACGAGCGTGAAATTTCTCGAGAGGCCGATCGCCTCGTCGATTATTACCGCAAGATTAACCCTTCACAATTCAAAACAACCGTCGGAAATCGATATCAAATGAGACGCGTTGTAATGTCGCTATTTTAAACTTCTCATCTATGATTTATTAATAAATATGACAATTTCTGCAATAGTGATCTTTAAAAATAATATCGGTGTTACGTCAAATCTCGACGAATCCATCTTTAACAATTCCTCACGTTCTATCCCGAGCTTCATGCTTGTTATATCGGACTCCAATGTAAAATTCTCGATGTAACGCGGTGATAGCAGAGGATATTGAACTGAGACAGTTTCTTTCTTCGAGATGGATCGAGCTGTCTGTCAAACGTGCGCCATTGTACGTTGACATAATAATAAAGATAAAATCGTAAAATCTGACACGTGTCGTATATTGAAACAGCATGATCGACGATTCTTCCAAGAAATATGTCAGTCGATAATCAAACTTGAGATAAATATGCTCTAGAATACACGACGTTTGAAATGTCACACTCAAATATGAACACATAGTACGTGACATGAATGATTCTACCGAAATTTACTTCAGTATAAAAGCGAAAGTGATTTCTTATCAAATTAGATTTCGGCTTCTTCTAATTTTGACGGGTATTTTTATACGTTTTGATAATTCAAAAGCCGGTTTTTAAATTTGCGTATCTCTTAATCTTTCGGTTTCTGACGGTTAATGTGTCTTAAATAATACTTAAGAGAAATAGAAACTATTTTTTTGTTGAACATTGTTATTTATGAAAATTAGTAATGATAACTTGAAAAGTGTAAATTCAGCAAAGTTGTATATGACGTGTATGCGTCATGTCCGCATTTCTACCAATGTAGATTAACTTTAATCTCAGTTTAATTTACTTTTTGTCGTTTTTAAGTTCTAAAAATTAAAAAAAATATAAAAGTGAGTTACACCGAGATTAATGTTAATCTACATTCGTAGAAATGAACATCAGTCGCAATAATCAATACATTTCACCAAGAGAAAGCATACACTTTCAAACAGAGGCCTGTGTTCTCGCTTGATATTAAAAGCAGAAGATTGATTTAATTAAGTTTTTTTCAGGTCTCGGAGACGAATGGGGTGCCGCGCCACCGCCCAACAATCCCTTAGAGACCACCATCAAGGAACTGGGTTCGCATCTCTTACAAGTGAGTGATCGTCACTTTTACTCTCTCTCTCTCTCTTTCACCGATTAATAAAGACAAATATATAAATCTAGAATACAATCCTCCGCTTGCGGAAAATTCAAAAATTTTACGGCGTAAAAATACCTAATGAATTTGCGTGAGTCGTGAATTAACTTTGCGATAACAGGCTATTTCTGACTGCAGACACTGGACGGCTTCATCTTCGTCGTGGCACCGGACGGGAAAATTATGTACATAAGCGAGACTGCTAGCGTGCACTTAGGTTTGTCGCAGGTGGGAGATATCCCCTCATTTATTTCACTAATTAATAATTCAATTTTGGCAATTTTTTGAGGAAAAAAATGTATTCAACATTTACTTACGCAATTACGTTTATGTTTAAACAACTACGTATCTCTGAATATGTAAATGTTAAGAAAATATGAAAACAAATAAATGAATGATATTGAAAATATCTTGCATGTATATAATTTGTAATAAAATTTCCCGCGCAAAATTGCATTATTATGTGTTGTGTGTATCGTATTATTACATCGTGTTGTGTGTATATGTTACATTGCTACGCCAGGTAATGGAAGTCCACGTTAATTCGGAAACTATTGACGGAAACTGTTCGTATGTGCAGGTGGAATTAACGGGAAACAGTATATTCGAGTACATTTATCCGGAAGATCGCAACGAGATGGTTTCCGTGCTGAATCTTCCGCAGAGCCCTGCGGATCTGGCGGGTTTCACATTCCCGCCACCGAATTCGCGAGGTGAGATCGAGCTGGAACGTGCCTTTCTCCTCAGAATGAAGTGCATCCTAGCGAAAAGGAACGCGGGTCTTGTCACAGAAGGATACAAGGTAAACAAGAAAAAATTAATTTTCATAAAATTTTAAATTAATGCCCAATTAATATACAAAACGTCCTCGGGGATAGCACACACATTTAAAGTTTCTTAAAATGATTAAGTTACTATATTATGTACGTATGTATGTATGTACATCTTGACACGCGATCAAAAAATTGTTCAAAATATTATCAGTCATGGTCGAAAAAGATTTTGAATTCCACGTACATTGTAACTTTGGATTATATAATTTTATTAATTATTATTATAGTAAAGATAAAATAAGTATTAACCAAAAGGAAATGTCTTGAAAATCTCGTCTTTTTTTAAAATATAAGTCAACAATTTTTTAAGACAAGCTTACGGCAGTAATTTTAAGAACAGAAAAGTAGCCCTTTTTACAGAAACAAGAGAGAAAGAAAGACGGGAAGGAGCAAGTTAAATATACGATAGTTTCACTATTCGATGTATAATCCGAGACTGAAAGAGATTAATGGAATTATTATATATATATATATATATATATATATATATATAATTACAAAATCAAATGCTAAATAAGAGATAAAGTTTGATCAGCTAAGTAGGGACGCAATTGTCACAGTCACGTTCAGTCGTAAAGGAAACGCATCGGGCAGATGGTAAAATTTGCTCGTATCCAGTCTATCTAGAAAAAATGCTATGCTTTTTATCTATTTCTTTCAATCGTTTTCAACGATTTATTGATCATTGTTAACATATGTCAATGTTTTACAAAAAAATTTATAAACAAAAACCACATTATACCTATATTTTAACTGTATACCTATATACATATACCTGTATTTAAAAGTAGAGTATTAACGGTAACATTTATAATTTTTCTAAAATATTGGATAAAAATGATAAAAATAGAGTGTAAGTTGTGATAAATTTCACCCTGATGGTTTAGCTTTTTTATCTTATAATTTTTAAATTAATTCATTATGTAAATTTTGATTAATACTGTTAATAAGCCCCTAACTCGTAAATTAATTTAAAAAAATGACTGAAGTTATACAATATTATATATACATATATGATACAATAAATATCTATAATATTAAATTATATCATGTCATTATGTACGCGTGAAATTTAATAGGTATCTGAAAAATAAAATCGAGATAAAATAAAAATAATTTTTCTTCCACTATTCGCTTTTCCAAACAAACCATAAATATGTGTGCAGCAAGAATCAATTTCAGTCAGTATGTTACATGTTACACTGTCAAAACTATTAATCGGATTTATGCAATTTTTCGTGAAAATGCGAAAAATCGCGTATAGACACTAATCCCGATTTATGAACGGTGATGCCTTAATTTTCCGAAATCGAGTAAAACTGCTCATATTATCCTCTCCCGGGTATCACTAAACCTTCGACATATGCTCGGGCAATAACGGCGACGCTATTGTTCTGAAGCGAAGGGTGGAGACGAGAGAAGGTGAAGGGACCTGCGAATATACCTTGCACTTGCTAACCGAGGAAGGCAGTTTCCTCGCGGAGGAAAATGTTTGACAAATAGCTCGTTCAAACCGTGGTACTACGATGACGGTAACCCTCGACGAAATCGCGCATAAAGATCCCCAATGGTGTCGAGCATAGTCATGAATGCAACCCCCAGCGAGCTGTTAGATCAACCGAGAGAGTTTTGGGGCTAGGGCGAGCTTATCCCTATGGTACTTACACACGCACAAAGGCGGATTGTAGTTGGCTTTTCTTTTGTCGACGCGCGAACGGAAATGTACGGATTAACGATTGCGTGAAATTCGAGTGAGAACGGAGAGAGAACCTGCTCCGAGTGTCTCATCTTAGGATGATACCGATAAATCTTGAGAATTATTACAGAGTCTCGTTAAATTAGCCACGACTTCACGATGCAACTTATTGGCATCTGTTTGTCTTAAAAACACAATTTAAAATAAATTCAAGTACATCCATAACTTGGAGACAAACTTGCACCATTTTGATGTTTTAAAGAGCCTCTCGAGACTTAGCTTGCTTTGTTCGATCAGACACGCGTGAGATCCGCTACCGGGGTGAGATTAAAAGTGGTCGACCGCCCTCGTGTAACAAACTCCGCTCTTCTTTAACTCCCTCTCGCGCCGCGATGCGCGCCGATGCACCGGAATTGCATATGAGATGATGTATGAAACGCGGGCATAATAAGGGGCCTATTTGCTTCACAAATTCGCTCGGCACTCGAGACCGGAGCGTGATGTTCAGCGAGACTTTTTTCGCATCGCGTCATCAGTCATTTAATTAAGCCAGGAATTGTTAATTTTCCGTTGTTCTGCGCGAGCATCCGTACTTCAACCGCGGCTCGCGAGGGTATATCACTCAAGTATCACCACGTACTTTATGCTCTCGGTCAAGGAATAACGTCGCGAATGCATCTCGAATTGCAAGTATGCACGCAATGCGACGACGTGTGTTGCGCGCTATAAAAATTTATTAGAATGGCACGTAAAAAGAGAGTATTAACAAAGCAATAAAGCGTATTTCTTTCTAGATACTTTCTTCTTGAATACTTTTTAATACTGCTTAAAATTTAATACCGCTAAAGATACCTTGAGAGAGGATGAGAAGAAACTTCTTTCGTTCCATCTTCTCTCAAGGTATCTTTAAGCAGTATTAAAAAGTATTCAAGAAGAAAGTGTATCTAGAAATCAAATAAAATTTTAATTTAAAAAAATTCGGATTTTTTTTATGCATGAAGATCAAATATATAGAATTTTCACAATGATAACTTTTCACACAATTTTCTACTTAAAGTAGACACGTTATCGTTGTCAAAATTTGACGTGTTGTATAATTTGAGAAATTCTAAAAGATTGTATGCCTTTGAGAAATTTTTGAAAAAGCGATAAACATATCAGCGACCTTTTTGATTTGATTTTTTTAGGTCATACACTGTTCCGGCTATTTAAAATGCATCGTGGAGGCTCCCATCGGATCCGAATATGAGGACGGCGTTGGACGATGCATCCGTAATGTCGGTTTAATGGCGGTCGGCCACTCGCTGCCGACGAGTTCCATAACCGAGATTAAATTGCATCACAACATGTTCATGTTCCGAGCTTCGCTCGATCTGAAGCTCATATTCCTCGATGCAAGGTAAGATATTTATATTTATATATATAAATTTCTTGCAATATTTTTTTTAAAGAATTATAAAATTTCTGATGTCTATTATTATACAAAGTCGCTTTCATGTGTTTACTTCTGTACAATACGTAATGTACAATAGAATTTCCAAAGTAGGTTATCATTCATCATACATGGGGATAAAGATCGGGATTAAATTCTGTAACCGTCTTATAAGTCGATCGCTTCCGCATGGAGCTACGCATCTCATCCCTCTTTTTTCTCTAACATTAATTGCAAAAGAAATAAATAGAAACTGGTCAATTAATAGCTTCCAAACGTGAAAGTCTCTCAGTTAAAACAAATAAACTAGAGAATTATGTGTCTAGTATAAAGACACGAATATATAGATAGTACAATATAATACTAAAATTGATTATAAATATATTAACATTATTATATCTGTGTATAAAATTTATAATCAGCAAAAACACTATTTCTTGAATAAATCTTTTTCCTCCGGATCTCCTCGCGCTGCTGGAGGAAGGGAGCGGTGTTGACTCGAGCACCGGGACACAGTGGATTATTTATTTCCAATGTAATTATAGTTGGGTGTCGTATTGCGCCATTAATATTTCGATGGAAGGCCCGCGCATTGCCCCCGGTTGAGAGGGATACGGCCATTAAAATCAGTTTCGTGTTACCGTGCTGCCGCGTATCCTCTTTTTTTTCCTCTCCATCCACGGCAAATAAATATCCACCACCGGCGCGGCGGTCCCGGCGAGCCCTACACACCCGCTCGCTTGTACTGGGAACGAACACGTGACGCAGTATAAATATAGCGCGGATAGAAGCGCGCGATGAAATTTTATACATACCGTCGATCGGAATCGGCTCACGCGGATTGTGCAAACTCGCGACGCTCGCACCGTAAATCCCGACGAAAACAAGCCCCGATCCGCGGAAAGCGATCAGCGGAGAGCGGACCTATCTCTGTGGTCTTTTGGACTGTATCTCCGCGTTGGAACGCTGCGTGAGTGATATCGAGTGCAGCGAGTTACACGGGGAATAACCGCGGTAGAGTATTTTACACAATTTACACAATATACGCATCCCTTTACGACAAAATTGCATTGAAATGAAAATTAAAAAAATGATAATTGAATTTAAATAAAAATATACTTCTCAGGGAAAATTTTTTAATGATTCTCTTTAGAGAAAATATATAATATGTAAGCTTTTTGATATACGCGGATTGGTATTGGGCGAAATGGAGAAAGTAACTCGCTAAAGAGGAGACAGATATATGGTATTATGTATATGGTGTCTTGGGTGTTGTTACAGAGTCGCTCAATTAACGGGCTACGATCCACCGGACCTAATTGAGAAAACGTTATACCACTACGTGCACACATGCGACGTTCTGCAGCTGCGACATGCTCATCATGTTTGTAAGTATTTCATTATGTGTTATTAGATGCAATTCATTATCGAACGAATAAAGTAATTTCACTAATATCCTAACATCTGCTATCATTTATAACAATCTGTTTAGTGATAAAAGCAGAGAATGTTTAACTTATTTTTTGTTATTTAATATAGCTATTACTCGTCAATTTAATTTAGTTAGATTTTTTCTTCCCCAATTATCTATTTAACAAATTGCAAATCTATTTTGGGTATTTTTGTCGAAAATATTTATTGATAAAAAAGGTTTTATCCGACTTTTCTTTTACGTGTGCAATTACTAGCCGCAGCATCTCTCTGCTTTTCGCAGATTATGCTTTTACATTTTCGCTCGTGTTTTCCCGATTTAAAGGTCACCTATTTCTGTCTGAATAATAACACCTGGAAACACAAACGCTCGAAAATATTTTCCTTCGATAGTTTCGCCGTTGACCGACGATCCGGCGCGGATCCTTTCAAACGACGTCGACACAAATACGTCGATGAGGATAAGCTCTTTGTAGACTGAGAGTAGCTGACGCTGCTTAACTCACCGACACCCTTACGAAACATCCTTTGATCTTAATACGTGCCACTTGCGCGCGGATAGCTACAGCGTATTTCCACTCTTTTCCATTTTTCCTCTCTCTTCCTCGGAGCGCCGTCACACGCGCTTATTCTAAGTATGTGGACACGTGGTGCACCTAGGGTGTACATTATTGATTGAACAACGTTGCCACGGCGCGCCGACGAAAAGAGACGGCTGCTGGGTACGCGTCTATACGCGCGAAAGAGAGAGAGACAGACAGAGGTTGAGAGTGACGATAAGAGCGACGAGCGGGTAAAAGCGAGGGAGGTTTAGCGAGAGGTGTGAGCGAGGTAGGAGGCTGTTACTGCTATCACTGTTTGAACAGACTCGCAGTTTCACGAGCGCGACTCGAAGGGAGTCTGACATAATGCCGCTAATGTCTGCGCCTGAGGATTGCGCGACATCGCAAATGCCATTCCGCTCGATTTTTTTTTCCGTGATTGCACGTGATGACGGCGACGCCATAGATACCTAGGATTTTTCTTGAGAAGTCGCAAATGAAAGACACAATCCTTCCTTTTTGAATTATTAAAACTTTTTTCTTCCAATTTCATAATAATTCTTATTTTCGCTCATTTTTTATCCTAGCCCCGTTATCAGAGATAAGCGTTAAACTAACGATGACATTTGATTTTCTCTCCTACATCAGTCTTATAAAATTTCAGTTAAATTTTTTTATATCGTTAATTTATTATTCATTAATATAACACGATGTAGATTATACGTCGTAAATTTTTATAATCATCAAACGCGACGTTGATTCTTCGCTAAAAATTAGTGGGTACCGTTGTTTTGTTGACAGTGTTGCGCAAAGGTCAGGTGACAACGAGATACTACAGGTTTCTAACAAAAACTAGCGGTTGGGTATGGATGCAGTCGTACGTGACGATCGTGCATAATTCAGCGAAGCTCGCGTCCGCACTGCATCGTGTCCGTGAACTACGTCTTGACGGCCACCGAGAGCACGGGCCTTATCCTGAACTGCGAACAAAAGTCGTCCTGCTCGAGTCCAGGAAATCCACCGAGCGCTACCAGTGTCGACGCCCGTCACGATTGGTGATCTGGACAATCACAGCCCGAGCCCGCCTTCTTACCGCAGTAGGACCAAGGAACCGCCCGATACTGATTACGCCGACAGTTCCGGTTATCCAAACTCGGAGTACATGGCAGGCTCGACTAATCACAACCACTACCTGTCATCCTCGCCATACGCGCCGCACGGTATCAATGGTGCGGCGCACGAGGACAGCGCTTACTACAGTCCGGATTTATTCTACCAGTACAATGGTGAGTCTCACAATTGAATTTATATCTTGGAAATTCACCTATGTTTGGAGATAGCGAATTAAAATGAATAAAACTGTAAATAAGTTCCTAAAATATATAGATCGTCTGAAACAGGCTTGGGTTCAGTAATAGTGTCCTGAGTTTCTATATTTTTTTCTTACAAATTATATAGACTCTGTTAAATACTGAAATACATAACAGCAATAAAGATTGTGCGAAGGATGCGTTTTTTCCGGACGCTATTTTTTCTGGCATGAGAAAAAAAGGAAGGGTCATTATTTCCTATAAAAATATTCTATCTTGAAATATTATCGTATACAATTTATACATAATCAGGCATAGATAGGTATATTCTGTTACAATGTAAAAATATCCGTCAGGAGTGATGAAAGACTTTTGATCATTAATCTTTCATTAATCCTATGAGGATTACAGTTTATTCAATTTTAACCCTCTCTTTTGTAATCTCGAGACCTCCACCAAGACCCCGTAAACACCCTGCAGCACCAACAAGACACGCACCAACAGCACCTTCTGCATCACGCCACGTCCCTGACTATTCAGCAGCACAGTCCGCAGAACAACCAGCAGAAACGACAGCATCCTCAGCAGCATCTGCTGCATCAGAATGCGACCTCTTTGACGACCCTCGAGCAGCAACAGCAGCACAGCCCTCAGAGCGGCCAACAGAAGCGACCTTACTCGACATCCTCGAGCTCCTGCGGTAGCACCGACGGTCTGGACGTGCACTTGACGAATTCCCTACTGCCGTCGGGATACCACACATCCCATCATCATCACCATATGCCGCCGGACTCGACATCGTCGACGACGTTGAACGAGGCTGGAGGCGTAATCATGTACCCGACCTGCGGTTTCAACAACAACGAGAGCTATAACGCCGCGGCGCTTCAGCACCACGACGGTTACCAGCAGAGTCACCCTCAGGTTCACCACAGCAACGGCAACGGAACGGTGAAGCATCCTCATCACCATCATTTGGAGGCCTCGTCGGCCGGCTACACCTAGCGTCATCGTCGACTCTCAACAGTACAGTCCCAGCACCGTTCCCCAAGAGCTACACGCGCATCAGACGGCGCCGGTGAGCGGCGGTACGCCGCCGCTGCACCATCAGCCTCATTACGAGACGCATCATCAGTTTGTTCACTGACATCAATTCGAGGTGCCCTGCGCGTAGCACTTCGACGCGGCTTGCGACGATGGCGCGTGCGGGCATCATCATCATCACCGTCATCATCATCATCAACAACAGCAGCGTCATTGCGCAACGTCGGAGTGTGTTGGAGAGCAATACGCTGGGCATCAGATGAACAATGAATCGTACAACCCAACTGGGTCTCACGTCACCTACGTCACGCCCTACAAACGACTATGGAAGATAGAGGAACGGAGTGTCTCGACCGTAAAAGGTAATTCGTAATTGCTGCCAGAAAATCAGTGCCATAAGGTGATAATATTGTTATTAAATGATACAACCGTAAAAAAAAATCATTGTTTTTACATTAGACTTCTTCCGACGCGTACGTCGAATTTAATCTTACTATCTATATATTTATCTGCATGCGGAAGTTTTCGATAAAAATAATTTTCGCGCGAGTTCGATAAGAATATGATAAAATATTACTGATAGGTATTTCTTTGTGTGATAGATGCTTCACAAAATTTCACGTAAAGAAAAAGGAGTTGCGGCAAAACCGGCGTTCCATTTGTGAGCTAAACTTTGGGAAACACGTTACTGACTCTGGTCATAATTCTATCGTTTTTACTCGTATTATCACGTTATCGCAGTAGAATCTCAATGATAGCGACGTTGACGACTGCAGTGGCGGTGAAAGCGAATCTGTTTGATTTCAACATTCTCTATCGCAGCTTTAATAAATACTACTGGAATAAAAATGCAAAAAAAAAATACAAAATAAAATGATGAATATAGCACTATTATCGTTATTTTTTCATGGATAATTTAAATGACAACTATAAAAGC
>JASTWP010003217.1:0-28052 GCA_030770255.1 Temnothorax ravouxi
TAGACATCGTCATCGGCAACCTGGGACACCTAGAAATCGAATTCAAGGTATTAATACACGTAGACACCGAAAATTACCGAGCTCATTATCTAGACATCGTCATCGGCAACCTGGGACACCTAGACATCGCATTCAACGTATTATTACACCTGGACACCGAAAACTACGGAGCTCACTATCTAGACATCGTCATCGGCAACCTGGGACACCTAGATATTGCATTCAACGTACGATTACACCTAGACATCGAAAACTATGAAGCGCACTATCTGGATCCCGTCATCGGCAACCTGGGACACGTGGACATCGAATTCAAGGTATTAATACACATAGACACCGAAAACTACGGAGCGCACTATGTGGACCTCGTCATCGGCAACTTGGGACACCTAGACATCGAATTCAACGTACGATTACACCTGGACACCGAAAACTATGAAGCGCACTATCTGGACATCGTCATCGGCAACCTGGGACACCTAGACATTGCATTCAACGTACGATTACACCTGGACATCGAAAACTATGAAGCGCACTATCTGGATCCCGTCATCGGCAACCTGGGACACGTGGACATCGAATTCAAGGTATTAATACACATAGACACCGAAAACTACGAAGCGCATTATGTGGACCTCGTCATCGGCAACTTGGGACACCTAGAAATCGAATTCAAGGTATTAATACACGTAGACACCGAAAACTACGGAGCTCACTATCTAGACATCGTCATCGGCAACCTGGGACACGTGGACATCGAATTCAAGGTATTAATACATAGACACCGAAAACTACGGAGCGCACTATGTGGACCTCGTCATCGGCAACTTGGGACACCTAGACATCGAATTCAACGTACGATTACACCTGGACACCGAAAACTATGAAGCGCACTATCTGGATCCCGTCATCGGCAACCTGGGACACGTGGACATCGAATTCAAGGTATTAATACACGTAGACACCGAAAACTACGGAGCGCACTATGTGGACTTCGTCATCGGCAACTTGGGACACCTAGACATCGAATTCAACGTACGATTACACCTGGACACCGAAAACTATGAAGCGCACTATCTGGATTTCGTCATCGGCAACCTGGGACACCTAGACATCGCATTCAACGTATTATTACACCTGGACACCGAAAACTACGGAGCTCACTATCTAGACATCGTCATCGGCAACCTGGGACACGTGGACACCGAATTCAAGGTATTAATACACGTAGACACCGAAAACTACGGAGCGCACTATGTGGACCTCGTCATCGGCAACTTGGGACACCTAGACATCGAATTCAACGTACGATTACACCTGGACACCGAAAACTATGAAGCGCACTATCTGGACATCGTCATCGGCAACCTGGGACACCTAGACATTGCATTCAACGTACGATTACACCTGGACATCGAAAACTATGAAGCGCACTATATGGATCCCGTCATCGGCAACCTAGGACACGTGGACATCGAATTCAAGGTATTAATACACATAGACCTAGTTTACATCGTGCATTTGATACGCGTATCAGGTACTATATTTGTACCAAATTCGTACTAAATATTTAGTACGCACGATGTAAACACTGCCGAATCAATTTGGTACGAGCGTATTAAATAAGAGTATCGTACTAAATTGATACGCGTACCAAATGATACAAATGACGATGTAAACGCATAAAACTCAGTTTGGAGGGAATTTAGTATTGAGCATAACCTCAATGCTAAAAACCGGTTACTTATGTGACTTGTAGCTCTGTAATTACGTAAAAATGTCTTGTAAAAAAGGATTGAATTGGGGAGAGGAAGAAACCCGAACATTTTTAGAGTTATGTACTGACAGACAAATAATTGCATTAATGGACGGAAAAAAACATAAACATGTAGATATTTTCAACTTATTAGTAGAAGATATGGAAAAAAGAGGTTTTTCTAAGACGGCCCAACAAATGAAATTGAAGTTAAAAAATTTAAAACTAGCTTATTATAAATGTAAACGTGAAAATAATGTTAGTGGTGCAGCAAAAAAAACCTGTCCATTTTATGAACAATTAGACATTTTGTATAGTACTCGGCCAAATGTGCAAGTTCTTAACGATTTGTCAGGAATCGACACTGCTGATGTTCAAAATGAATCATATAAGTATCATAATTAATTTATATATAAATAAAATTAGCTAATTTATGTGAAATGTTTTAAATTCTTGAATTTTTTATCTTTGAATTTGTACTCAAAGCCTAGAAAACAGTCTGGGATCCTGAGTGTATGATATAAAGTACAATCTTTTTCTGTTTCAAAATCTGTAATAAAAACTAATAAATAAAAGAAAGTAAAACATAAAACTTAGTTAACGTAGTATAACATCCACTCAGAATCCTAGTCCTGAAACGTTCGATAGTGTACATAATCATTATTAAAATAAAGAAATAATTAATTGAATATGATTTCAGCATGTGAATATACAGAGGATCGTTCAACTATAAATGACAGTGACATCCAAGAAGAAAGCGAGTCTAGTTCAACTATCAGCAATGAACCTCCTAGAAAAAAGAAACGTGGATTGCTTTCAGGTATAGCACTATTAAATAATATCAGATGTTTCTGGTCAATTAGCTGCAATTTTAATGTAATACCAACTTTAAATATATGTATAATGTACATACATATATCGTTGATAAAATTCTACATCATACAATATATGTAGATTATTGTATATCAATGTTATGTAATATTGATATTAGTAGATAAATATAAGTATTAATATAGTTATAACAACATTACAGGTAGAAAAAGCTACGAAACTATTCTAGACAGGTACACAGAGAATCTGATGCTATCGCAACAACAACTTTTATCAGATGTTATTGTAAAACAAAATGACATGCAGAAAGAGATGATAAAAGTTGAAATGGAAAACCAAAGATTATGGGAGAACGAAATAATAGAGAAGGAGCATGCATTTCAAAGAGAACAGATGCAATCTTTTGTGCAAGCGTTGCAAGCAATAAATTCTCAAGCTTCTCCATCAACTTATGGAATGCCACAAAATTTTTTAATGCCTCAAAATTATGGAATATCAACAAACTATAAGTTACCACAAAATGTCAAAATTATTCCAGTATGTTTATAATAAAATTAATCCTGTGTTAAGCGAGATTTACGTAAGCAGCATCCGCAAACTTGACAAATTTAATCGTAAAGATTGAGGAAGGAATTGGTTAATTCCGTTAAATCTGACAAAATTGACCATTTCTCTTCTAAATCATTACAGTTGAATTCGTTAAGTTTACGGATATAAATCATGTTTTATAGTAATATATATTAATACTTACATAATATAACATCTTGTTTAATAGATAAAAGAAGGAAGTATCATTGGGTCAAGCCAAATAAATAAATCAATGTCAACATCCACATCTTCTACCAATAGACCAATGATGTCAACATTCACATCTTCTACCATTACTGAGGAGAACAACGACAATTCAAAGGCATGAAAATTTTTTTAAACATACTGAGCAATACAAAAATAAAAGTATATATAAGTAGATATATTATATGAACAAAAAGTGTTATAAAACATGTTGAGTTAAAAATTTTAATGTACTGACACCAAAGAATATACATATAACTATATATAATTATAAGTAGGCATAAGATAACTATGAATAAGTACATATATTATAAGATGAACCAAAGTGTTATAAAATATATTTAGTTTAAAATTTAATAACTAATGTACTGAAATCAAAGTATTATACATATTAAGTTTAGTAGAAGACATTTAGATACAATAAGGTAAAATGTTATTAAAATATAAACCTGTTCAAATGCATATAAAAAATAAATAATATAAAAAATGTTACATAAATAAATAGAAGTATTTATTAATATTTATATTTATTATATATAGGTACACACATACACATATTTATTAACACACATTAGCTTAAGTAGAACTTCAACAGACAAAGTAATTCCGTTTTATAATACATCAAAGAAAATTGTTTATCTTAATAATGTTTTTCGAAGAGGGAAGTTTGCGGCTAAGTAATCTTTTAGACATTCTCGTATAATAGTAGAACGTATATTGTCTCGTTCACAATTTATTCGTTGTCTTGGTTGTACAAATACTTCATCTAATACAATAACCGGTTGCAACCACTCTTCAAGAAATCTGTCTTTATTGTGTTCACAAAAGTTGTGCAGCACACAACATGCAACTATAACTTGAGGTACAAATTTATAGTTACAGTCCACTTTTTTCTGTAATATTCTCCATCTAGCTTTCAGTCTTCCAAATGCCATTTCCACTGAAACCCTTGCGGAATTGAGGTAGACATTAAATGATTCTTCTTCAGGTGAAAGTGAACCAGAATAACTCTTCATTAACCATGGCAGAAGTGGATAGGCTGGATCTCCAACTATCATGAAAGGTATTCCTTGGCCGTTTACATGTTTTTCCATCTATAACAAAATAAAAGTTAAAAAAAAATCAGACTCATATATCAACATATATACATATATATATATGTATATATATATATATATATATGTGTGTGTGTGTGTGTGTGTGTGTGTGTGTGTGTGTGTGTGTGTGTGTGTGTACATATATATATATATATATGCATGTATGTATACAAACATATAAAATTAATTAATAACAAATATGACAAATAGTTTAAAGTTATTTAAATTGAATTATATATTATTATCTACAATTTATCAGTTCTAAAATGTACAGATAAGAAAAAAAATTTATATCGATATGAGTGAACTTGTCAAAATAGGCACTAAGTGAAATAATCAGTCAAAATTCATTTCAAAGTCGATTCTACTGACAAGAATCAAATACATAATTTATAAATAACAAAGATAAAAACCTGTGGTATTATTTCTTGTGAGTGTTTGTATAATGTACTATCTTTGAAAACTGCAGCATCATGAACACTACCAGGGTGCTTGGCAAAGACATTACGAAACCTGTAAATAATATTGTAAATGTAAATAGACAGTTATTTGTATATATTTTTAGAATAGACATTTTCTTATTAATATGGGGTGATTCAGAATGTTATTCAATGATCAAAGCTCCGGGGACTGACAAAAAAGTGGGTCGCTTTGGGTGGTATAGCCACCCACTTGTGCAAAAAAAAATTTTTTTTTTTTTAAGTCATTTCGGTATGTTAGTCATTTTGCATCATAATTTTTTGATATATTTTATGACTATTAGGATAATTGACTGACAAAAAAATGGGTCGCTTGTGAGTGGCAGAGCCACCCAAAAAAGTTTACGTTACGTTGTTACGTTATGTTTAAGAGAAAAAAAGAGAAAAAAATTAGTAGTCAAACAATCATATCATGATTTTTAAATAATGTTACAGAATCGAGTGACAACTTTTCTGAGAATGAAGATGACCTAAATGATTGTGACAAATACCATGAAGAAAAAGAAGAAAAAGATTCCTAGTTTCTTTATTTATTTTTTATGATGATTCAATGCTATTTTTCATTACTTTTTCTGTTTTGATTATATAATAAATGACCGTAAAAAAAGATATTGGCTTCAGTTTACGATGTAGGATATTTTATAAAATATTGTAAATTCCACAGTTGTGGACTTATGAATTTTTTAGGTACATCGTAAACTGAAGCCAATATCTTTTTTTACGGTCATTTATTATATAATCAAAACAGAAAAAGTAATGAAAAATAGCATTGAATCATCATAAAAAATAAATAAAGAAACTAGGAATCTTTTTCTTCTTTTTCTTCATGGTATTTGTCACAATCATTTAGGTCATCTTCATTCTCAGAAAAGTTGTCACTCGATTCTGTAACATTATTTAAAAATCATGATATGATTGTTTGACTACTAATTTTTTTCTCTTTTTTTCTCTTAAACATAACGTAACAACGTAACGTAAACTTTTTTGGGTGGCTCTGCCACTCACAAGCGACCCATTTTTTTGTCAGTCAATTATCCTAATAGTCATAAAATATATCAAAAAATTATGATGCAAAATGACTAACATACCGAAATGACTTAAAAAAAAAAAAATTTTTTTTGCACAAGTGGGTGGCTATACCACCCAAAGCGACCCACTTTTTTGTCAGTCCCCGGAGCTTTGATCATTGAATAACATTCTGAATCACCACAAAAAGTTTCATAAGTACCGAAATAATCACGAAAAAATGGAGCTAGCTCCCCTACTATAAGTACATTCAAGATAAAAGTATCTTTATTTTTTACAATTTTATTAAATAACATACGCAACAGATATTTTTTAAAATAAGAGACGCAAAAATAAATTTTTAAAAAAATTATTCGTTGCGGTTAAATACACATAAATGTTCTTATTATAAAACTTTGCACACATGTAGGAGGGGGAAGGGGTAGTAAAAAGATGAATTTAGAAATTTTTTGTTGCTGCCAAAAAATGGTTCTAAAGGGTGAAATCACCCTTCATATGTAGAGCGGCTTTTTGTTTTTCTCGATATATTTCGGAAAGTATTCAAGATATCAAAAAATGTTTCAAATAAAAGTTTTATGGTAAAAACATCTTTATTCAACCACATTAATAGTAGTAGTAGTAGTAGTAGTACAGAAGTGGGAGGTACCCCTAAGGTCCCTGTCGGCCACTAGATCTAGCTGATCCTTTGTGCCTCCCCACTCGTTTTTTTGCTAGGTCTCAAGATACAGTCTTGAACCCTGTACCAGGTTTATCAGATCTGTAACCCTAGCATTTTCTAGATCCTGGGGGGTTAAGAACATACACCCCCAGATTTTGTATCTCTTACATACAAATGCCGGGCATTGGCATATTATATGTACGTTGTCTTCTTTCTCGTCTCCGCAAAGGCGACATGCCTTTTGCTCCGCAAGCCCGAGATTATAAAGGTGTGCTCTAAGTAAGGCGGAGTGACCAGTGAGCAGTCCCAACGCCATTCTCAGTTTCTGTTTACTTCAGTGCCAGTAGTTCATTAGCCCTACCTGGTCTGCTGTCTTTCATCAAAGTCTTGGCCTGGCGGCAGGTTTCTAGCTTCTCCCACCTAGCCAGGTGTTCCCTTTTCAGGCGACCCTTGATGAATTCTTTGCCTACTGCAAAGGGTATTCCCGTCTCCTCCTGGTCAATTGGTGCTTCATTAGCTCCCTTCTTGGCCAGCATGTCTGCGGTTTCGTTCCCAGGTATTCCTTGATGCCCAGGCACCCATACTAACGTGACCTTATTACGTCCGCTTAGTCTTTCTAATGCTAGCATACAATCCCAAACCAATGCTGATTCAGTAGTTGTTTTTGCCAATGCTTGTATGGCTGCTCTACTATCCGAGCAGATGCTTATCTTTTTTCCCTTCGTATCTTTATTTAGCAGATATTCCGTGCACTTTAGGATAGCCAGTATCTCCGCTGTAAAGACAGTTGAGTGGCTTCCCATAGGAATACTCTCCCTGTGGTTCTCCTTTGGCCCATAGAATCCTGCCCCGAAGCAATCATTAATGCCTGACCCATCAGTGAACCATAGGTCCACATTGGGATCCCCGACTCCCCTCAGGTCAGACCAATCTTCTCTAGTTGGTATTCGTGTCTTGAAGTGCTTTACCAACTGGTATTTTTTGATAATTCTATCTTGTTTTAAAGTGAAAGGGTGTTTCTGGAACAGGTCGAGCCTTGTATGTCCCAATCCTGTGTTTCTCCATTCTCCCCGACACCTTAGTCTGTATGCTGTGTTCCTAGCTGAATTTATCACGGCCAGGTCCAGTGGAGGCACACAGAGTGCAATTTCTAGCGCCTCTGTGGGGGTAGTCCTCATAGCCCCTACTGCAGCCCTTAGGTAGCTCCCTTGTAGGCTTTTCAGAAGGTTCTTTGTCTCCACTTTCTCTGTCTTGGGCCACCAGATCACAGATGCATAAAGTAGTCTCGGTAACAGTACCGCTTTGTACAACCATAGTGCTATGGGGGCTTTTATGCCCCAAGACTTTCCCATGGCTCTTCTACACATCCACATACATGAGTAGAATTTTTTCCTGCTCTCTGCAAGGTGTACCTTCCAGTTAAGTTTGGTATCTATATATAGTCCCAAGTATTTAACTGAGGTTGTGAAGGGAATTACCTTCCCCCAGAGCTTAAGAGGCTCAATGGGTTCTGGTTTGTATTTCCTGGTGAAGACCATTATGTTGGTTTTTGATGGATTGACCATCAATTCCTTGGCCTCACACCATTTTTGGACGATCTTTAAGGCATCGTTCATGCGGTCCCTTAGGGTATCTAAGAAGGATCCTGTGATCACTATAGCTACGTCATCCGCATAGCCACAGGTCAGGAACCCCTTCTTTTGTAGTTTCACCAGAAGGTCATTGACTACGAGGCACCACAACAGAGGGGACAGAACCCCACCCTGCGGGCACCCCTTACTCGGTTTACCAGTGATACTAATATTACTTTGCGTGACTGTTAGGTTCCTCCCCGCCAGCATATCTTCCACCCAGTCTACTAGCGGTTCCGGGACCCCATGTGCAATCAGTGCTTCCTTAATGGCTTTGTTCGAGGTGCTATCAAACGCTCCTTCGATGTCCAAGAAGGTTCCAATAGCGTATCCTTTCGCTTCCAGCTGCGTCTCTATCCTGCCTATCAGGTGGTGTAGGGCAGTTTCCGTAGATCTGCCCTCCCTGTAGGCGTACTGAGCACTGGCTAGAGGGTGGTCCGCTAATGGTCCATCCTTGAGAAACCTATCAATTAGCCTCTCCAGCGTCTTCAACAGAAAAGAGGCTAAACTGATAGGTCTATAATCCTTGGCTTTAATGTGTCCATTTCTGCCAGGCTTAGGTATGAAGACCACTCTAGTGGCTCTCCATGCTTGCGGGACATGTCTTAGAGCTATGCTTGCCCTAAAGATTTTAGTCAATGGGCCTACCAGCTCTTTGAGTCCCTCCTGTAGAAGCAGAGGGAGTATGCCGTCCGGTCCCGGAGCCTTATAGGGCTCAAAGGAGCGAACCGCCCACTCCACCGCCTGTGGATAAACCACCTTTGCTGCCAACGCCCAAGCTTTGGGCTTATAGACAGCCCTAGGTTGTCGTTGGTTCTCCGTAGCTGAAGGGGACTTCTGAAATCCCGGGAAGTGGACCTCCATGAGATGATTCAGAGTCTCCTCAGTTGTTTCTGTGAATTCTCCATTGGGGAGCTTGAGACAGCTCCACTGTGGGTCACTCTCTTTGCAAAGAATCCTGCAGAGTCTGGATGCTTCCGGAGCACTCTCAATCCTCTCGCAGTAGTTCCTCCACCCCGTTCTTTTGGCGCTAACTATCGCCTTTTTGTAGTCTCGTTGGGCAGCCTTGTGCTTTTCCCAGGCCCCCAACGTATTTACATTTTTAGCCTTATTGAAAAGCCTTCTTACCCCGGCCCTGAGCCTCGATAGCTTTTCATTCCACCATGAGGCACCGGCCGAGGCACTTCTCGGCCTCAATGGGCAATTCAGTTCAAAGGATTCCCTGATAGCATCGCTTACGAAGCTCGCTGCAATCTCCAGGTCCTCCTTTGTATGGAATCTGGTCGGCGCATTTTTTAGCCGACTAACCAAGTCGGCTCTAAAGCCCTTCCAGTCTGTTTTCCTGGGGTTTCTCCCCCACTGTTCCTCTTTCTGTAAGTTCACAAGGTCGAAGCGGATCTGTCTGTGGTCGGACCCTGAAGGTTCATTTGAGACCCTCCATCCCGCCACCAGATCCACCACACCCCTCGTGCACACCGTAATGTCTATCACTTCCTGTCTTCTAGAGTCCAGGAAAGTGGGTTCTGTTCCCCTATTTAAAATTTGTAAGTTAGTGTTCATGATGAAGTTAAGTAGGCTTTCCCCTCTCGGGTTTATATCGGAGCTTCCCCACACCAAATGGTGTGAGTTCGCATCGCAGCCCAAGAGAAGTTCTAGCCCCCTTTCCTTCGCATAAGTTACTAGCTCTATCATGTTTCTTTGGGGGGGTAGTTCCTCCGAATCGTAGGGCATGTAAACAGACCCCACTATCAGGTCCCTGACCCCTCCATCGTGTGTTTTAAGTTTCAGCCTTACAGCCACTAGGTCGCCGTCGCTGAATTGTGGTAATAGACAGGCATCCAGACCTTTCGCTACAATACAGGCTCTTGGTCTTTCTGCGTTGTCTGCTTTGAACAATTTACCAGCAACCTCCAAGGCCCTTAATGTGTCCCTTGACGAGCCACGGCTCTTGGATGAGGAATAAGTGCTTTGTGTGCATCACAGCCGCGCACCTGGCTAGAACCGCCGAGGCGCTTTTGCTGTGATGCAAGTTGATTTGAGTGAAGGGGATATTGGAGCCCGCCATTGATTAGACAGTCTCCGGCCTATCCTCCTTCCTTCCTAACTCCCCCCTGCGGTCCCCTCCAGGCAACCTAACTGTCGCCTGTCCGAGACCACAGAAGGGTTTAAGGTTGAGCGCTTTAAGAGCACTCAACGATCCCTCCCCAATAAGGGCAGCGAAGTGGGTGCTCGTAGCATCCCTACTTTCGCTGCCCCTCGCGACCACCCAGTCCGCGGCTTGGAGACCCTCATTCTGCCTGTCAAGTAGCTCTATTGCTTCCTTGACAGGCATTCTAGGGTCCTCCACGTGCACCACAACCCGATGACGCCTAGGCAGTTCATCGAGCTGCACTGCACGCAGCCGGACCCCATTTATCTCTAAAACCGAAGTTAGGCTTCGCAGCCACCCTTCGGTTTCTGCATCGGTGCAGTTAAAAATAACTGCCCCGTCCCTATCTGCTGTGCCCCTGAAGGTGGGGGCTTTGGTACCCTTTGCAACGCCAAGGATAGCCTCCTTCACCTTATCCCTCAAAAGCACAGCTTCTTTATCGTCCAGCTTTCGCTCGGGATATTCCATGGGAACCATGGCCACCCTTGCTAGGCCGGATGTTACTTGGGCAAAGGTCTTCTGATCTACAGCGATCTTAGACCTTTTGCCCTACTTGTGCAGTCCCGGGACTGGGTGTGCTCTGTTCAGATCTGGTTCGCTTGTACGTCCCAGTGGAAGCTCGCTCCCCCGTCCCTGGCATTGCCACAGAAGCAGTGTTTGATTCGGGAGCAGGTTTTTCGGCGCTGCTCTTCCCCTCCATCTGCTTCTGTTTCTTATATCGACGACGTGCCGCCCCGCTATACTTTATCCGGCTTTTACCAGCTTGTGATTGGGCCTTGTCCGGCTCCTTCCCCAAGCTGCCCGGTCTAGTTTCCTCAGGTCGTTCGCTACCTACTAAGGTGGCTACTCCCTGGAGGACCTCTTCATACTCATTATTATCATTTTTTTTATATTTTTATTTTTATTTTTATGTATGTATCCATTTGAATCCCACGAGTACCGCGGTCGCGCGTTATCACCCGGGCAGAGCCGCGAATGCCCGGGGCTTGGCTACCCCCGAAGGAGTTACTCCCGGAGGTCGCCCGGTTTCCGGGAGGCACCGTTTGCGACGCAGCACCCCCTGCGCCACGCAGCCATCAGCACGGTTGCTCACACCTTGGCTTGGGGGGTTCCTTTTGGTCGGGCGCGCCCGGCTACACCCCTGAGCGGGTGATCCCCGTGCGCGCCCTTAAGCCCCCCCACCCGCCTCAGATCGGCCGCCCGCAGCCCCCGAGAACGCCGGGTCCGCCGAGCGGTCCCGCGGTCCCCCGCGTCCCGCGAGCCACGCACGCCCTCCCCGAAGCTTCGGCAAGGTAGGAACCCGGCGGGGAGGTAACTGTAACCGTACGCGTTGGTGATCAACCGCACGTGACTATTAGGAAGTGTCTCAGACACGGTCGCCACTAATTTTTTCCCGTTTAAAATTAGAAAGGACTGCTTGAATTTTATCGATTGTACGGAAATATCCCGATTATTACACCCACGCTGATATCCCACCTTTTTCTGTTTCAGGATGCCTCGTCTCGGATCTCCGATCTGCGTGCTGGACCATGGACCTTGGACTGCAGCTGTGCACCGCTGACTACGCCTCTCTGGACCGCTACTGGACCGCCGCGTTGAATCTCCCCGAATGGATCAAGGATCGCCGACAGGTAAGTACGAAGGATCAGGTAAGTTGAGGATCAACCGCACTCGAAATGAATTGTGTAAATCTTCTAATTAACTGGTAAAATAAATGTATATTTTCCGTTGTTTCAGATTGTACAAAGATTACTTAAGGATTACGCGCCTATACCGCGGGACTGTTCGCTGCCTCGATTTGCGGCTAAGTTTTGCTTCAGGTAAGCTAATCGCAATACGAGAATTAACCGTTCCGGTCGGAAGTCGGTGAGCGAATTTTTAAGTTTCAACCTCACCCTATCGCGGTCGGCAAGCGAAGACCCCGTTTCCTCGATCATGATCGACCGGCTAGGCTTGGTAGCCTTTCCCCACTCGGGCATCGTTACGCCCCTTGCGACCAATCAACGCATGCCGCGCTCACAATCAACGTTTCCGCATTCCGACATCTGGCAAACACGTTTGATTCCCTCTGACAAACAAAGTCGTAAATCATCTGTATTTACCATATGTCTTCTTCCCCTCGTTTTCCGATTCGAGCCGTCGCTGTTGCTATGCGGGATACCGTCATTACTTCTTCACATTATATTAATAATATTACAATTACGCTTAATTGATGTTTGACGGGATCTCGCATTTACAATTGTGTTCGCGATGGATAATTATGCTTACAGGTTGAATTTGATCGCTATCGCATGCGCCGTTTGCTGGTTTGCCTCCCATAGCAACCCTTATTCGACGGGGTGGCTATGGAGTTGCAACTTGGAGTCGCGATGATACAATCGCGTTTCAGCTCCCTGGTTGACTTTCCCTAGCTCCTCGGGTAACGTCCGCGTCAAGTTGCACCCCCCAAGTGGCTGCATCCCCTTGATCACGCTCAGCGCCCCATGGGGTGCGATCTGCCATACTATGCGTCCGCGCTGGTCGCTGGCGATCTTAACGTCCTTATGGAGATAACGTTCCTCCTCCGCCGATGTTTCATCATCCTGCACCGATTGGTTTTGGAGATCCGTGACAGCACCCTCACTGTCTGGGATTTCCTCCCCTGCGCTTCCGCGATGGATTTCGGTGCTGTGGTTAGCCTCGGTGACGTCAACCGACATCACCCCCGTGATATCTTTCCGCTCCGCCGGGTAGTTCCGGAGATCCCGGTCAGCACCCCCGCTGTTTGGGATTTCATCCCCCGCACTTCCGTGATGGATTCTGGGGCAGTGGTTGGCCTTTGGGACGTCAGTTAAGCCCCCTCGCGCAATCTTATTACCCTCGGGTCGCAGGTTCCTGAGATCTGGCTCCGCACCCCCGCTGTTCACCAATACAACCCCTGCGTGTCCGAGCTGGTTGCAATCGCGATGGATGGTGTTATTGGTGTTGGTTGACTCCGCCTCCACGGTATCCTTGACCTTGGATCGCTGGCCTTGGAGATTCGTGTCAGCGCCGCCGCTGACCGCTATTTCAACCCCTATGCTTCCGCGATGGTCGCGGTCGCAACGGATGGCCTCGATTAACGCATCCTATTCGATTTCTGTCGGATTCCCGTTGCTCGGTCGCGTAACTCGAGATTTCCTGCGCCACACCCCTATGGCTGGCTTATGACCCTCTTAACCCTTCTCACTGTGTTTTGGGAATCGGGAATATTTATTTAATCGCACACAGGGATTTCGCACAACCAAATATATTTATTAAACGCAAAATTGACCAAAAGAAAAAAAGTTCACAATAAAAGGAAAACCAAAATTGAGAAAAGGAAACGAAAATAAAAATCAAAATGAAATTGCCCCGTTTGTTACTCTGGGGTCGCAAGTCTCTTAACTTAACTCACTTAATATCTATATATATATCGCCACCTGAACTTAACAGTATTCTTATATCTACGCAAGTCTTTGTCTATATGGAGGCGCCGTCACTCCTCGCCTCAGCCTCCCTCACAATCACCACCGAGCATTGTGGCGTTGTGGCGTTGCTCGGCTGCAACGTCGTTGTTGCCACCCCGCTTGGCTGAACCATTGGTTGCTCCAGCGTCTCGGTTGCCATGATTCCCGGCCCCGACCTCGGTGGCGTTGCCTCCACCTTGGCAGCCCCAACGATTGAAGCCGTCGGCTTCATTCTCCCCGTCAGTGAGGTGTCCAGGCTGCCGACAGTCTTGGATTCCTCACTTGTAACCACTATCGTTGTGGACTGCCTTTGCTTCCGCAGGTGCCAATCGCTTCGGCGCTTCTCGAGCAACTGTTGTCGCTCGATTTCCAACACTCGCTGTGTTTTCCGTCGTGCTTTTTGCGCTGCTTCACGCTTCTGGTTTGGGGAGGGTCCGCTTGTTGTGGCGGTCTCGCTTCCAGTCGTGATTTTGACCTTCACCGTGTTGCTGGTTCCCGTCGTTGCCTCTCTGATTCTTTTTGGCGCCGATGCGGTTGGGTCGGTGTTGCCCGTTGTGCTCTTCCGGCTGTGTTTGCTTTTCTTGCTGCTGCTGCTGCTGCCGCTGCTGCTGCTGTTGCCGCTGCCCTGGTCTTGACCCGTGCCGTGTTTCGACGTTGTCTCCGACTCGTTATCCTCGTCGTTGTCATCGGTCTCGGAGGAGATCATCCCAATCTGATCGTCCGTTATCGAATCTGGTCGGTGAGATGGCGATTCTAGCTCCACTTCCGTGCACACTTTATTCAGCGTTGTGTCCCAAGTAGTTGGAGCACTCGCCAAGATGTCCTCGATCGTCCGCACAATTTTGTCGGCTCGATCGTTGTTATTGGCGTCTGTCTGGGATGGGTCCGCCTGGACGGTCGGTGGGTCGATTAATCGTGTGGTGATTGTGGTTTCACCCCCGCGCACCACTATCGATATTTCGTATGGCGGCCGGTCGTCGTTGTTCACATATTGCGTCGACAGGTTCACCACGGCTTTTGCCACCACGTCACCGGTTGTCTCCCGCGTTACCTCAACATGTTCGCAACATGTTTCCGGGTAGCCCCGTAATTGTTGCAATCGTTTGATTTCTCGGCTTATTTGGGCATTGTCTTCCCCTTGTTGACGCACCGAGTCATCTATCATGGCGTACGGGTTGTCTGGGAGGGCCCTTGCATAGTCCTCCGCTGCCGTCAAAAATCGCTCCGCCCGCTGTTGCAGTTCGTGCGCATCAGCGTTCGTCTGCAGCTTTTGGATCACTGCACGTCGTCTTTCGCGATTTGTAGCCATTTTCGCGTACACTTTCGTCACTTTCGTTACTTTTCGCGACTTTTGTGTGTCTCGTTGACGCGCGTTGGAGCGTTTGAATCGCTTTGATTGAGAGTGTCGTGCGCGCCCCTGGTTCGCGCCCCGCACTTGCGCCGCCTCGCTGAGGATTTTCGAACTGCTAGTCTTAAGCCCCATCCTCATGCGAGATGCGCCTTTATGCCTAGTGACTTTTGTCACTTCAATATGGCGGATATCAATTTGCTTTACATATCGGCCATTTTTATTGCGTTTTCGCGGGTTTGTACGGACTTTAACGTACTCTTTCGTTGTTTTGCACATGCGTAAGTCAATTGTTTTCGAAACTTTTCGCATTATTTTATCGCGACTTCGCGTCACTCGTGAATGATTTCGCGCACTACTACTCGCGGTTTCATTACCTTTTACGCGTTCTATTGTCACCTTTTGTTCGATTGACACCTTTAACACTAATTTTCTTCTCTTTGTTGCAGGTCGTCATGGGATTTCTGTTGCTGCTGCATCACTTCTGCTTCGTCTTCGTGGACCATTTGGACGTCGTTGCCGCCTTCTTCGTGGGATTCATCATCCGTTTGCTCGCTCACTGGGGTAAGTATACCGTTCTTTCGCGTTGTTTTGATTAATATTTTGCTTCCTTTTTCCCAGCTGTTGTGCCGTCTGATGCCCTCGCAAAAGTCTTCATAATCCACGGTAGATGCATCACTATCTTCTGGATCGACCCACATTGCGTTTAATCGGACTACACTGGATTCGTCAGATTCGGGAACTGCGATTACGTCGTCAATCGGCGTGTCGTTTGTCGTTTCGCTGGATGCCGTTCGGTTGGATTCGCGAGCGCTGGTGTGTTCACTCGCGTCACTTTCGACATACGATGGCGCGTAACTGTCCTCGCCGTGACTGTTATACACCGACTCATCGTCGCTGTCGCTGTTTGGCCCGTCGCTCTCCTCGTATGCGCTCTTCCCACCATAGGTACCGTCGCAGCCATCTTCGCCGTCGTCGCCGCCCATGCTGGCTCGCCCATCTTCGGGATCGCTTCGGCTCTCATCGTAGCTGTGATCCGCCTCCGATTCTAGACGTTGGTCCTCGTCATTGTCATCTTCGTTATCGGTGTACCGTCCGTCGAATGACTCTCCGTCCTTTTCGGTATATGACTCCCCGTCATTATCGGCATATGACTCTTCGTCATCTTCGGCGTATGACTCCCCGTCATTTCCGCCATTTCCGGGTTGGTCGTCAGGCTCCTCCGTTTGATCGTCGTCGTCTCCTCGCAACTGGGCTGCTCGATGCGGTTTGATATGTCTCGCATTGAACGCTCCGATGACTTGACCATTTAGATCCTCGACCAAATATGCATTCGGTCGGCTGATTCGCTGGATGCGATATGGTCCTTCATAAATCAGTTGGAATTTTCCGACCAATTTTTTTCGGGCGTGCGGTTTGCGATGGATCTTCACCCAGACTCGTTGACCCTCGTGGTATATTGCGGTACCGTGCTTGTCGGCTTGCTTCTTGCGTATTCGCGCCGCCTCGGCAAGTCGTTGTCTCGCACGTTCCGTCTTGTCGGCCCATGTCAATTGCTGTCGTGGTGGTTGTCGCCCGTCGTCCGCCTCGTTTGCTGGATCCTGGTCTTGGGGAATCAGCGCGGGATGTATCGCGCTCAAATGGACATTATTTTCACCGTTATTGAGTTCCACCGGTATGAAACCATGTGACGCGTGTCGCGTGTGGTTGATCACCTCTTCCGCGCGCTTTATTATTCTATGCCACGCATGTCGTCGCTGACTGCTATACGCGCGTAAAACACGCCCTAATTCGCGCATCACGCGTTCCACCGGGTTCGATTGTGGATTATACGGAGATGTTCGTCTCACCGTGAAACCTTTACGCACGGCGAATTCTCGCCATCGGTCGGTCCAAGAATTGGCCGCCGTTGTCCGTCAATATGGCTTGCGGTATGCCTACGTCGTGAAAAAATCGATTTTCCAAAATTTCAACGATAGTATCTAAACGTTGATCTTTCATGGGATAAAATTTTACAAATTTGGAAAATTGATCCATAATTACGAGAATGTATTTTAAACCGTGATGTGTCGCCGGTAAGGGACCGAATATATCCATTGACAACGTTTGACCCGGTGCTTCCGGTAATTCGTAATATTCGATTCCCACCGTCGGTCTCGTGTAATATTTAGTTGCTTGACACACTTCGCACGACGCTACTACGTCGCGCGCGAATCTTTCGAAATTCGCTCCGTCAAAGTATCGCTTGAGAAAATCGCATATTTTGTCGGTGCCAAAATGTACCAACAATTGATGTATTTCGCGTGTCATTCGCCAGGTTATCGTACGTGGTAACGCTATTTTTTCGCCGCTATTCTCGCGCCTAATTCTAATCAAGCCGTCGCGTTCGTATATCGTTTCGGGATGATTCTGCATCGCTTCGCGTAACGTTTCGTCCGCGTCTTGCGCCTGTCTAATCACATTTATCCACGAATGCGTGTCGTTTCCTTGATTAACGTCGCGTATCAATGCTATTCGCTTGATTTCGTTATCGGCATGATCGTCGGTGTTCGTCGCTCTGCGTGACAATGCGTCTGCTATTTCGTTGTCACGTCCGGGCAAATGGATTATTTCTAACTCGAATTCCTGCAGAAATGCGAACCAACGTGCTATACGACTATTATTCTGTACGCACGTGCTTAGAAATTTCAACGCCTGATGATCGGTGTGTACCCGCACGTGTCTACCCATCAACAAGGTGTGCCATTTACGCAGTGCCCATACCAATGCTAGGCATTCGAGTTCGGTTATGGTATAATTTATCTCCGCGCCTTTGAGACTCCTACTCGCGTAACCGACCGTTTGTCGTACCTCCGGTTCCGTATCGGGTTGATATTGATATAATCTCGCGCCTAATCCGGTTCGCGCCGCATCCACGTAAATACCGAATTTTGCGTCGGGTCGGCACAGATATAAATCGGGCGCTTCTCGAAACGCTTGTTTTATTTCGTTAAATGCGCTTTGTCGTGTCGCGTTCCAATCGAATTTTTCGCCTTTTCGCAACAATTCTTCCAACGGTTTGGTTAATCGCGCTAAATTTTTTATAAATCTGCGATCCCAATTGACTAGCCCTAGGAACGATTGGATATGTTTCTTGTTACGCGGTCTCTCAAAGTTGGCAATAGCTTGTCGCGTTTCCTGGTTGATTTCCGCTTTGATTTCGCTAAAAGTATGTCCTAGAAATTTGATTTCCTCGCGTAGAAATTCACATTTTTCGCGATTTAATCTGAATCCGGCCTGTTCCAATTTCGCCAATACCCATTCCAAATGTATAAGGTGTTCTTCCAACGAGTTCGAAGCCACGAGTACGTCGTCCAAATAGACCAATAGAAAGTCTTGGTCGCCTACCGTTTCGTGCATGGCACGTGTAAACGACGCCCCTGACGTCTTCAGACCAAATGGCATTCGTTGAAAAACATATGTTTGTCCGTCGAACATGAATCCGGCATATTTCATCGAATCGCTGGTCAATGGAATTTGCCAAAACGCATGGCTCACATCGAGCGTGGAAAAATATTTCCTTTTTGCCAATTCGACGAAATATTTCCTCGATGGTAGGTGGTTGTGCGTGATCGTTCGCCATTTGCTTGTTGATCTCACGAGCATCCAAACACAAACGAATATCGCCGTTCTTCTTGATGACTACCACCAATGGATTGACGAATTGTGTGGCTTGTTTACGCACAATACCCTTGCGTTCGAGTTCCTTTATGTATTTCCTCACTCTATTCATGTGGATTTCAGGTATCGGGTATGATTTCTTCTTGTATGGGCGTGTCGTCACGTTCATTTCTATGCGATGTTGATAATGGTTGACTCTGCCAATTTCACCGTTGAACAATTCCGTGAATTTATTCAAAATTTTTTGTAATTCTTTCGTCGCTTGATCGCGCGTTAACGCATTTATGCGCATGATGGTATTGATGGATTTTCGGAATTTTACGTCAATCTCATTGTCGCAAGCTAATATCAGCCGATATTTCACCAGAAAATCAATTCCGAGTACAATTTCATATGCTAAATTGTCGACAATGAAAAATTCATGCGTGTAATTTGCGTTACGATATTCGAATTTCACTCGCACCTTGCTCGTAATGGTGGATCCTCTTTCGGAAAATGCTCCTCTCAATGTGAATTTTTTGATTGGCAACAGTTCCATTTTATAATCGTATTTGCACAGTTGTTGATAAAATGATCTCGTCATTGCTGTGACTTGTGCCCCTGTATCCACCAAAGCTTTCGTGGTACACTCGCCAAATTTCATATCGATCATCGGCACGTCCGTTTGATCGATGCTTTTTGCTTGTTCTCGCGCCATGTCTTGATCGAGTTCCCGTACGATTTCGCGCGTTCTTATAATATTAACTGGACTCGCGTCGTTGATCTCGTTGTTTTTGACCTTCGACGTTTCGTCGTTGTTGTTGTTGTCGTCGTTGGTATTTGACGGTGTCGTCTCTATCACGTCCGTTCGTCGTGCTTCTCGCGTTATCGCGCAACACGTTTTTTCATCCGCGCTACTCGGTTCGTCGTGGTCGTCGTCGTAACTCGATTCGACATCTTCGCTTCTTTCATCTTCGTCTTCCAATTTTACAGGATGATCTTGATGACTAACGGCTGTAATCGCCGCCATCTTTCGATCTCGATCGTATGCATTTTTCGTCGCCGTTTTCGCATACGCTCTCGATGACTTGTTTGTTTCGCTTTCTCGAGTGTAACGCGTTACTTTCGGTTTGGCATTATCATCGCCACTGTCAGGTAGCTCATCTATGTCAACCGCGTTTTTTCCGCCTCGCCTCCGGTGAGTCCGTCGTTTCGCCAGGCTTGCGATTTGTTGTACGACGATTGCCTCGATTGTGATTGTCGATGCGTCGCCGTGTCGCGTCTGGTCGAATTTTCGTAACGTCCATCGTTCCGTCGGTCATTATTGTTGCTAGCGTATCCACGATTGTTAGCTGCTGATTTTACGTTATCGGCTACCTTCGCGTTCGTTTTACGACCATACGATTTGTCATGGCCAGGACGTGTTCGCCGCTCGTTGCGCTTGCCCGCGCAAACGTCGCGTTTCACGTTCGTTTTCTATCGTATCTAACATTTCGATCATATCGTTGACCGTTTTTACCACCGACGGTCTCAGTTCGCGCGCCACGTCTACGTCAAAATGTTGACGTACCGTTTGCACGATTTCGTCGTCGGTCATCGGTGGCAATAGCGTTTTTGCTTGGCGCGCCACGCCCAATGCGTACTCCGCCATCGTCATATTATCCTCGTTGGCTCGATATCTCCCGAAATAAACGCGTTGTCGGAAATTCGTTTGAGCCTGCGTGCCCCAATAGGTTTGTGTGAACAAGCGTTTAATTTCCGCAATATCTTCCGCCATTTGCAACTCGTACCATTGACTTGCTGCTCCGCGCATGCACCGTCCGAAATAATGTAATTGCTCTTCCTCGGGTACGTTTTCGTATAACGCTAACTTTTCAAATTTTTGCAAAAATCTCATTGGATTTTGCTTATCGCTTTTCCCGTGATATTTAAGCTCATCGAAGGGATTCTTAATCCATCCTCCTCGTGGAAGTCGTACTTGTAATGGAATCAAGTCTAACGGGGTCGTACGTCTTTGAGTTACGTCGTCGCAGACACGGGAGTCCATTTTGTTCTCGGCCTGTTCGCCCGATGGCTCGCGTATGCTCCGATTGTTTTCGACGAACTCGCGCGTTTCGCCCATGGCTTGTTGCATTCGTTCCAACTGTTCCGTCATGCTTCGCATCATTTCAGCGAGTTCTGCATTTTGTCGGATTAAAGCTGCGTTTTCATTTTCTAAATTACGCGCTGGTTCGGTGCTTAAGTTTAACACACGATTTTCATTATCTTCCTCACGGATTTGCAATTGATTTTGCTGCTGTTCGTCAGCCATTCTAGCCGCTTCGTTTTGACGAATTTGACTATTACTACGATTTTGACTAGCTCTAGCTCGAGCGTTTGCTTCTACGATTTCAATCGCTTCTGTCGGTGGCGGTGGTCCGTGCGATCTGGTGTGCGTAACCGGTGAATGTTGCAAATTTGGCATTCCCGTTGCTAATTTTGACCGCACTACCTTGCCCCTTTTTGGTTTTTTCGGCCCTATTTTGAGCACTCGGTATTACTATCGCGCCTTTTTCCTTACGTTACACCCGGTACATCGTTCTACACGGTGGCGCGTAACGCCCGTACGTTTTTTGGAATTCACGCGTTTGTTTAACGACCGTGCGCTGAATTCGATGATTAATCGTTCGCGTTACGATCACGCGTGCCGTTTCACGCACGTTGTCACGACTTTACGCGACTCTACCCTTATCAACGTATACTTACATATATGTGGAACCGTGGTGTCGCAATTCCGCGCTTCACCGTAAATTTATCAAAATTTTCGTCAGGAATCGTTTTATTACGTCCCAAACTGTTGATCGATGAATGAAAATTTAATTCAACTTCACCTTTTATATTACTTTTATCACCATGGATAATGTTACTTTTGTACCACCCGTTATGTGGATTTACGTTACCCTTCTATGTCGTACCTCTACTCGAGCTATACAACGGGTAATTTAATTATTTTTAATTCGGAGATTTTCAATTATCCCCCGTTTATTGAATTATTATCGCTTCGCGCTTTTCGTGCCGGCTCACGTAAAACACTCGTACCCTGTTTCGCGCGATTTTTTATAGCCGTGAACGGTTAATTTCGCGACTTCGCGTCGTATATGGTGCACGTTGTTGCAGCGTTTTTCACACGTGTATAACCGACTTGCACTTTTCGCACTACGATTCGATCAATTTGACCAGAGTATCCTTTTATTCAAGATTGGCGTGTCGTTTCCGCACACGGACCGTTGAATCGACGTTTTCTTTGGCTTAAGGCCCGGTGGCCAACGCCGTACGTTATTTACGCGGATGGTTTCCGTCGCGACTACCCCTGTTGGGATATTACGACTCCGCGCCTATATATACGCACGTTGTTTCGCGTTTCCACTAAGACACTTATAAAATAGCTCACTACGCCTTGTTTGATTCGGTCTCGTTTATCGCTTATCACGAATCACGCTCCATCTCTTTTTCGTGCAAGAAATTGATTTGATCGTATCATAAGATTTCTTTACACACTACAATCCTAGATCGGATTACCGCTTTCGCGTTTTTCAGATTTGCATGCAACTCGTTCGATTCGCGTGTCCTGTCACGGTCGCCAGGCTTTACGGGTTGTGTTCCCTTCCGTGCGCCAGGAGGGCAATCAGTGCGTTTTTTAGACGCTTCGTTTCGCGAGTTGTAGATTCACGCAAAGACTTGTCACAATGCTCCTCCTCGAAACGTTCAAGCTTTTCCGCCGATTATGCGCTATACTATTGTAACCGTACGCGTTGGTGATCAACCGCACGTGACTATTAGGAAGTGTCTCAGACACGGTCGCCACTAATTTTTTCCCGTTTAAAATTAGAAAGGACTGCTTGAATTTTATCGATTGTACGGAAATATCCCGATTATTACACCCACGCTGATATCCCACCTTTTTCTGTTTCAGGATGCCTCGTCTCGGATCTCCGATCTGCGTGCTGGACCATGGACCTTGGACTGCAGCTGTGCACCGCTGACTACGCCTCTCTGGATCGCTACTGGACCGCCGCGTTGAATCTCCCCGAATGGATCAAGGATCGCCGACAGGTAAGTACGAAGGATCAGGTAAGTTGAGGATTAACCGCACTCGAAATGAATTGTGTAAATCTTTTAATTAACTGGTAAAATAAATGTATATTTTCCGTAGTTTCAGATTGTACAAAGATTACTTAAGGATTACGCGCCTATACCGCGGGACTGTTCGCTGCCTCGATTTGCGGCTAAGTTCTAGCTTCAGGTAAGCTAATCGCAATACGAGAATTAACCGTTCCGGTCGGAGGTCGGCGAGCGAAGACCAAGTTTCGAACCTCACCCTATCGCGGTCGGCAAGCGAAGACCAAGTTTCCTCGATCATGATCGACCGGCTAGGCTCGGTAGCCTCTCCCCACTCGGGCATCGTTACGCCCCTCGCGACCAATCAACGCATGCCGCGCTCACGAATCAACGTTTCCGCATTCCGACATCTGGCAAACACGTTTGATTCCCACTGACAAACAAAGTCGTAAATCATCTGTATTTACCATATGTCTTCCTTCCCCTCGTTTTCCTGATTCGAAGCCGTCGCTGTTGCTATGCGGGATACCGTCATTACTTCTTCACATTATATTAATAATATTACAATCACGCTTAATTGATGTTTGACGGGATCTCGCATTTACAATTGTGTCCGCGATGGATAATTATGCTTACAGGTTGAATTTGATCGCTATCGCATGCAGCCGTTTGCCAGGTTCGCCTCCCATAAGCAACCCTTATTCGACGGGGTGGCTATGGAGTTGCAACTTGGAGTCGCGATGATACAATCGCGTTTCAGCTCCCTGGTTGACTTTCCCTAGCTCCTCGGGTAACGTCCGCGTCAAGTTGCACCCCCCAAGTGGCTGCATCCCCTTGATCACGCTCAGCACCCCATGGGGTGCGATCTGCCATACTATGCGTCCGCGCTGGTCGCTGGCGATCTTAAGGTCCTTATGGAGATAACGTCCCTCCTCCACTGCTGTTTCATCATCCTGCACCGATTGGTTTTGGAGATCCGTGACAGCACCCTCACTGTCTGGGATTTCCTCCCCTGCGCTTCCGCGATGGATTTCGGTGCTGTGGTTAGCCTCGGTGACGTCAACCGACATCACCCCTGTGATATCTTTCCGCTCCGCCGGGTAGTTCCCGGAGATCCCGGTCAGCACCCCCACTGTTTGGGATTTCATCCCCTGCACTTCCGTGATGGATTCTGGGGCAGGTGGTTGGCCTTTGGGACGTCAGTTCAGTCCCCCTCGCGCAATCTTATTGCCCTCGAGTCGCATGGTTCCTGAGATCTGCCTCCACACCCCCGCTGTTCATCAATACAACCCCTGCGTAGTCCGAGCTGGTTGCAATTCGCGATGGATGGTGTTATTGGTGTTGGTTGACTCCGCCTCCACGGTATCCTTGACCTTGGATCGCTGGTCTCGGAGATTCGTGTCAGCACCCTTGCTGTTAGCGAATTCCAACCCCTATGCCTCCGCGCTGGTCGCGGTCGCAACGAATAGCCTCGATTAACGCATCCTGTTCGATTCCTGCCGGATTCCCGTTGCTCGATCGCGTAACTCGAGAATTCCGGCGCCACACCCCTATGGCTGGCTTATACCCCTCTTAGCCCTTCTTACTGTGTTTTGGGAATCGGGGATATTTATTTGCTCACACACAGAGATTTCGCAAAACCAAATATATTTATTAAACGCAAAATTGACCAAAAGAAAAAAAGTTCACAATAAAAGGAAAACCAAAATTGAGAAAAGGAAACGAAAATAAAAATCAAAATGAAATTGCCCCGTTTGTTACTCTGGGGTCGCAAGTCTCTTAACTTAACTCACTTAATATCTATATATATATCGCCACCTGAACTTAACAGTATTCTTATATCTACGCAAGTCTTTGTCTATATGGAGGCGCCGTCACTCCTCGCCTCAGCCTCCCTCACAATCACCACCGAGCATTGTGGCGTTGTGGCGTTGCTCGGCTGCAACGTCGTTGTTGCCACCCCGCTTGGCTGAACCATTGGTTGCTCCAGCGTCTCGGTTGCCATGATTCCCGGCCCCGACCTCGGTGGCGTTGCCTCCACCTTGGCAGCCCCAACGATTGAAGCCGTCGGCTTCAGATACCACGCTAGATTATATTTTTTCTTATACTGTCTTAAGAAACAACGCGCAATTCAAGCTACAACGTCGAATATACACATATTAGTATGGGACTTTTTTTACGTTTCTTATATTTCCTTGTTAGTATGGCAAATTTATTTACCTTTAGAGTTACAAGAAGTATCTGGTCAAACTATTACTTTTCTGTTGTCATATATGAATTTCCGGTTGAATACGCGTATATCCTACCGGTGTGATGCAAATCTAGTAAATTATACTATGTGTATTCTACATTATTCGAGAAAAATTTTCTGCGTGTATGGAATCCGTAAAGGTTATGGAATTACACGGCATTAGATGGTTTAGGAAATTGTTTTAAATTCCTCCCGTAATGACCAAACACACACACACGCACACACACACACAATTTTATTTTATAGGAAAGGATAATAAATTTCAATGCTTTTAGATAAACGTTTATTTTTTATTTACTATATAATTAATATACTTTATAGTATCTAACATAAAGTATTAATATAAAACTTTCGGTTAAAAATTATAATCAAACAAAAGATAAAAAATCAAATTTAAACAAAAGAAACTTGTAAAAATAAGAAATGTAAAAATAAAATGTTAAATAAAAACACTTAATATTTATAAGAAATAGATATAAACATTTTTATTTTATATTAAAATGTCCAAAAACCTTCACCTTTAATCAGAATCTAGAAAAAAGAAATTGTGATGAGTATAAGCGATTTCGAAAAATAAGTATTATATTTATTTGTACCCACCACTATTCAATATATATTATAGACTCAAATAACGATGGGATAAAACTAGGAATTTAACGTATGATACTCGTTTTTCAATCTTAATTTGGAATAAAATGGAATTTGTTCTGTTGTAAATATCGCCGGAATTCAATGGAATTCGATATATACATATTGATTTCCAAATTTGGGATTCAATGGTATTTATTTCATTGTCGGAATAGTCGGAAATCAATGGAGTTCAACACGGACACTTTTCAATCCTTATCCTGGCATTCAATGGTATTCATTTTATTTTCAGAATAGACGGAATTCAATGGAATTCAATACAGAAATTTTTAATTCCCAGTTTGGCATTCAATGGACATTCATTTTGTTAACGGAATCAATGGTATTCAATGGAATTCATGACGAAACTTTCCAATCCCTAACCTGGCATTCAGTGGTATTCATTTCGTTACGTTTTTGTGTCGGAATTGGATGGGATTCAAAAAAGACAAATTCTTTCCAAAATAAGGAATTCCATGATATTGAAACTATTTCAATCCCTTTTTTGGACAAAATGGAATTCGGAAAGACCTTAATTGAATTCCTGGCAATCCCGTTTTAATTCTTTTCAATCTTTTTTTCGTTTGCTGGGCTGTGCAAACTCTCAAAAACGCTATATACAAACGCCTTTCAAACGCTGCAGCGTTGCAATTTCCGCTCTACGAACTCTTTACTGACCGTTTCTAAACTCTCAACAAACTTCCGCAAACGCTCACGTAAACATCAAACAAACGTTTATAAAACTTCTCATTTTCGCCAGGGTAGCGCAACTCTCCCGATTTCAGCGTGGATGAAAATAAACTGCACATGCGCGTGCGAGGTATGTAACCAATCAGAACACTGATATTCTGTCTCTTCTGCTCACTTCCTCTCTGTATTTTCGCTCTCTGTCAGCACTGTTGAGATGCTCATGAAGGACATTTAAGTGGCCGTTCAGTAGAAAGTGGCGGCAACGGACATCTGATGTGATCTGATGCGAGAAATAATACAGTCATAAAGTGGTGAAGTGATAAGTCCTCAGTAAATAGTGTACAGGTGTTTAGTAAACGGTGCAAGAAAACCGAGAACAAATTATTTTCCTTACGGAGAATAGTTAATCTGTACAAAAATTGTACAGATTCTCGATTCTCTTAAAGGAAAAGCACTTTGGTCTTACCCAGGTAACAATTATAATGTCTAAAAGACATCATAAAGACATCTCTAAGATTTCTGGCATCTTAAAGACATCTTTATGATGTCTTTTAGACATTAATGCTACCTGGGTAGCTTTGTTGCAGGTATTTGTGAAGAAATCTTGAGGGAAATTCTGGAAGAAAAAGATGGCCCATCAATCAAGCACGTGGTGTGTTGTTAGGGAATTCAATAAAAATATTGTGGAAAAATGACATTTTTTTCGGTTCCAAAGGAACATGAAAGGTATAATAATTTTATTTCATTTATTAATTATTGTTTTTTAAAACAAGTATAAATTTACATATTATAAAATACTATTTTAATATTTCTAAATGTATGTATATTATTATGTGCATGCATGTATATATTATTACAATATTTCTTTACATTTACAAATTGGAATAATATTTACAGATGGTTGCAATGGATACGTGCGTGTGAAAGATTAGATTTGGAAGCAATGGGTGCAGAATATGGCCATCGCAATTACCGATTGTGCCACTTACATTTTGAAGAAAAGTGATACAAGATAAGTGATAAGAAGTGGTACAAGATAAGTAAGAGTAGAGCTCATCTTCATCCAGATGCTGTATCAACAATATTTTTTGGAAGAAAGTAAGCTCATACACATCTTATAATGTACATTGTTTTCTATTATAAATAATGTAGTTTTTTATATTCAATAGTATATTACGTATTAAACAATATTAAACAATATTTTTGATAATATACACATTAATTAATGATATTGAATATAATTGATAGCAATGCATTTATTACAACATCAGAAAATGAGAAGATGGATGAAGAGCTACCTGAAGAAGAAAATATTTATATTTTACAACAAGAGGAAACAAATAGGTACTTAAATATCTAAAAATGTATTTATCTTTCTGTTACAGATAGTATAATTAACTTTTTTTAGACATTTTTTATTTAGCAATGAAAAGTAATATTACACTAAAATGGTATGTTTCAGTGACTTGCAGTTGAAATCATTCCTGCCTACGGAGCAGATGCCAAAATGTGA